>CM070750.1:10613009-10881343 GCA_036346245.1 Bonia amplexicaulis
AATGTTCCCAAAATAAGATTAGCTACTATCTAAACCATGTCCTAAAGGTTACAACAATAAGGATACCAAATTTACAAGGAAGTTCAATACATACAAGCGGTTATAACTACCATTACCCACAATATAGTAATTTTAATGGAACATATGCACATTCATAATAAATTTTGCAAACAATATACAATAATTGAAATAGTGAGATCAACATGGTCAAAGTGTTTGCCTTGCTCTTGTTGCTCAGAGAATGATTCGAACACGTTCTCGAAATTGTCTGGCATGACGATATCTATTCGATAAAAATGCAGATAAATACTAATAAGACCCAAATGAATTTAAATAGAGAAAAAAAAACTTAAATATTTATGCATATTTGTATAGAGCATGAGTTTAGAAAAATTTAGAGATAAAAATCACTAAATTCTGAGTTCATACGCAAAGTTATAGCCATTTGATCTTTATTTGGTTTAAAAAATACTGAGAAAATAAGGAATAGTATTGTGTACAAATTTCGGTTTTAATTTATATTTTCATTTCTAAAGTTAAACATAGATTTATTGCATCATTATACTAATATGTGGGGTCTACTGTCAGAGTTTTATTAATTTTTAAAATCAATCGATAGGTGAGTCGTCCATGTAAACCTCACATGTTTAAATTACGCTTTAAATATTTATTCTTCATGTGGGTCCCATGTGTCAGTGACTCATGTTTAAGTTTTTGGTTTAATTAAAATTCCTTATTTGATTTTGACCGGGCCCACTTCTCAGACTCATTAGGTTCAAATCTACTGTTTAAAGTTAATTAACATTCTTACAGGTGGGTCCTACATGCCATACTCTCGTGTTTTAAAACCTTGTCTGCATGTGGGTCCTATATGTCATACTCACAAGTGTTTAAAGCTAGATTTAATTAGAGTTTTAATTAACTAATCGGCTTGAGCCCACACATCATACTCACATTATGTTCGAACAGATCATTAGTGCTAAGCTTAATCGCCTGACATGTGAGGCCCACTTGTCAGCGGGACGAAGACAGAGTCAAGCGGAGAAACACTCCGGCGAGCTCGTCGATGGCCACAACTACAAAGGTGAGGCGCGCTCAGGACGTGTAGACCGCAATCGTGGATGAGGTGGTGAACGAGAGACAGTAGAGGCTCCGAGTACTCCGTGGTCGATAGTCGATGGTCGTAGTTGATTGTCGATGATCATAGTCGATAGTCAATAGTTGTAGTTGATAGTCAATAGTCGATGGTCGTGGTTGATAGTCGATAGTCAAAGAACAGACAAGCCCGTTATTGGTAACAAAGTTTCATACATTGTCAAAGTACATCCATTTTCCAATGCCCAACTGAAGTTTACTATCCAATGGCCATGACAGTACAGTACGTTATCCGACATGACGCCTGGACACTGGTGTTGC
Organism: Bonia amplexicaulis; assembly: GCA_036346245.1. Taxonomy (NCBI): domain Eukaryota; kingdom Viridiplantae; phylum Streptophyta; class Magnoliopsida; order Poales; family Poaceae; genus Bonia; species Bonia amplexicaulis. The sequence goes on from CM070750.1 coordinate 10,614,426, forward strand.
AACCGGCAGCCTATCATTCATAACATCCATCCTGTTATCCATTGATTTTATTTTAGGATGGCCATACGAGTGTATTTATATCATTCATAACGTACATTCTGTTATCCACATAAAACGAAGCAGCTGGTAGAACGATGGTACATCATGGCATGAAAAGAGCGTATTAACGGTAGCGAGATGAACAGGCGCAGAGCAAGATATCTTATCTGAGCTGCAGCTAGCTGTTTAATCGGCGAAAATAATAAAAAAAACCCTAAATATAATACTCGCGAAGTAGCCATAGCTGCAGCACGTAGCGAGTGAAGCAGGTTAAAAGTTCTTGCGTCCATTGATGGAATCATGGACGGGCGTGAGTGTCCCGCCAGCAAGTAGGTGGCCAGCATGCATGCAACCCGGCCCAAACCTAATAAATTATGGCCATGACGCAGTAACTCTGGCAGCGCCACTCCCCTCCCAGAGATTGCACTCCTTGTTGCATCCAAGCCCCCACAGCAGTTAAAACGAGTCAGCGATGGACGTGAGGATGTATGAATAGTCAATGCAGCACTCATTCTCTGATGACCGAATGGAAAGGAGCCTGAGTACAACATGACGAAAATTGAAAAACCAAATCCTCTTGCGCGTGATCTATGTATTTCCTAGTGCACAACCAGTCTGCGTACCACAATCAACAGTGCAAACAAACACTGGCATACTGGCATGCGTGATGGCCATCGAACTTCACCTTAAGTCAAACGAATGTGTCGCCAACATCTAATGTTTTGCACACCATCTTAAAGTTCCTGGCTAGCTCTTCCATTGGTATCAGCTACCCACAGTTCTGTACGTGAACTTGTTCGCATGAACGGGTAGCATTTCTCTACTACGTAGAGTGTCATATCACTCAGCATAGCTGCATGCATGCAAGTGACAAAACTACTAATACACCTGCTTTCTTTCCTGTCCAGTCTTCTGCTGATCCCTGCCGTTTACGTGCAATAAATGTCACACGCTCCGCCTGCCAGCACTGACGGCCCCACGACGAAATGCTCCTGTATATAAATCTGCACGCCACCACCACCATTCTGCTGCACCAACTCGATCGTTACAAGACCTGATCTACTTATCCCATCTTTAATTTCCACTGTTGTAGCACAGGAAAGACAGATCACATACTACATGGAGATGGAGGTAATCCAAGCAAGAATGAGCAAGAACTCGTAGATAGATTGTGCTTCTCTGTTTGAAAATGAATTAGCATTCTCTCACATGTACGTATCCATACCTGTTGATATGTTTAGAGGATGATGGGGTGCCAGATCCCGGCATTCGGGGTGTGGAACTACTGCAACGACCTGCCCATCACGCAGTACTTCGACCTAGCCATGCAGGCCAGGCTGATGAAGCGCGGCAACCGCAGCTGCGGCGACAAGGTCGACGGCGGCGAACGGCTCGTGTTGTTCAACACCTTCCCGTCTCCACGCAAGCCATCCCAGATTAAGGTACGTATATAGTAGATCGGAGCAATTCCTGTTGTTTTCGCATAAGTTGGTTAACTGATTTAGACTTGTCGGTTTGTTAATCTTAAGATTTTTACTTAGGAGTTGATTAATCTGGTGTAGTATATATTTGAGCCAGGTGATAAGGAGGGAAGTAGAGCAGCAGTGCAAGGGTGGCGAGCTGCAGGACGGCAGCATGAGAGGGACTGAGGGAGAGTGGCTGACAGCGGAGCCTACGCAATGAAGCGTAAGGTTGCTAGGGCTGTGGATGAGGACCTGTACAAGGTGCCCCAAGCGCTGGTATACCAGAAACCCAAAAAGGTAGATAACTAGCTAAGTTAGCTATGCTTTTTTTTTTATTTCAAGTACTTGTTGTGCCCTGTGTTTTGTCCTATCGTCAGTTCGTCACTCATGTTGTGCTTGATGTTTTACTTAATTTTCAATGGTCATTCTCTCCATGAACAGTATTAGACATATTAAACTATATTTGCTATTAATGGTTTGGTTGGTCACATTACTCGGTCTGTTCTTTTCGGCTTCTAAAATCTATTTTTCGGCTTTTCTACGGTAACTAACTTTTAAACGGAATATCTTTTTAAGATAGAGTCTACTAGTTAATTGTAGTACATACTGTACCGACTTTATTTATATCAGCAAAAACCACATGTGAGTTTCTGTTACTCTGTAATCTCTCATACGAACAGCCCAAAATCCACAAGCGGCAGCCAAAACCCACAAGCCGCAGCAAAAAAAAAAAACAGGCCCTTAGTCTCTTAAGCGTGCGCATATCTTTTTTTTTTCCAAAATAATTGTATTACATATATATTTTACAACAATAATTCCTACAGTAAAAATATGTTCATTTGTAGTAACATATAAAATAAAATTATCGAGATTATAGTTCATACATTTCCTGCTGAATATTACTAGCTTCATGTTTGGTTAGCACAATGGGGAGGTAATTAAGCAGCGCGCCAGGCATGTCATTAAAGTGGGAAATGGTACCCTATATATGTGATCGATCTTAAATGAACTCAAGCTGCTGTGATAAACTTCACCTGTTCTAGCTATATATATAGCGCTGTGTTATCTTACAATAATAAAGTATTTGTCGAATTTACAGATGAGGAAGGTGGTCTGGAGCCTGTGGATCGGGTGCCTGGGGCTGGATTGCATTGCCTGAGAAACCACCGAAGCAGCTTAGCAATATCTTGATGTCCAAAAAAAAAAAGTGAGGAAAGATTGGATAAATGCCACCGCAAACCACGTGATTTTGAAAAATGCTACTGTTTATGATGCTGACATGTAAATCCCGTTCTCACATGTCAGTAAATCCAATGACATTTTTCAAACTGCAAAACTTTGCAGTGAAGCCATTTATCCGAATTGCCTAAAAAATAATTATGGGTCGTTTAGGCAGTGACTGCTAATTAATCTTGTTCTACTTCTGTTGACTCTTATCGTTTGCTCCAATTATTTGCCCAATATCAACGGGTTGTGCTGTATTTGTAGCTTTTGACATTTGTATCAACATATCCTGCACCAATTTATATAAATAAAAAACAAGCTGTGATATTCAATGCTTGTCCTTATTTGGAGGGTAAGAAAATTCCATAATAATCAAAAAATAAAAAAATTTCAGAAATTCTCACATTAATCGAAAGAAAAAAGAGAAAGATCTCTACCACATATTTTGGTGGGATCAGATTATAATGATGCAAATTAATCATATATAGATATTAGAGTTATATAATAAATACAATTATATTTTAAGTATAAGAAGTGAAGTTGTATATTGAAGACACATGTATCACAATATCTAGCTGCATAATTGTATGGATAAATCTGCTAGTAATTAAAATGATATTGCCATCGAAGCCACAAGGTGCATTTCGTGTTTAGCGTGTAGAATTCTGGTTGGCTCATAGCTAATGCCAACACTACCTCCATATTATTTCTGCATCCGCGCCTTACCGACCTTGACTTAAATTTAAGGGGTTAGAAGACAGTAAAGCAAACAAAGCCAGCCAATATAGCCTTGTCGATATTTTTTCCTGTAAACATTTTTTGAGACATTTTCCTGTCAACTAACTTACATTGAGGTTTGCTATCTCCTGTTGTACTTTTTTATCCGAAAGCACCAATTGAATTGGCTCTACGTAAGATTTGGTTAGAAAGTTTTACAAAAATGCTAAGTACTTGAACAAATTTCTCGTTCTTAAACTTATAGCACTTTAAATTGATCCAATGTTAGCTTTTTGGTTCCACTTAGAATATTTATATGGCTTGACTCATCCTTGGATATCTCTAGCTAGACTTTGATCTCGAATAACTTGACATGCTAAGTAATCCATATAAATTTCAGATTATAGCTTATTTGGCTTTAACTTGTCTATACATAAATTGTCATGATCTAGATAGCACTTTATTTAGTTATGGCTTGGTGTAATACTTAGAGGGTCATCATGGATAATCTTCATGGCTCCTAATGCTTAAAATGAATAAAATACAGTCACTCCATTTAACTCATGCTCTATTTTCTTCCTTGCATCTTGAAGATTTTATTGCCAAAAGGGGAAGAATAATAGAGAAAAAGGCATCAAAGGAGATTTTCTAGAGCTTTTGAGGAAAAATTGCTCTTTCTGGTTTTGCTCCTTTTTTCCTTCTGTCAACATGGTTTTAGACCATGTGTGGCTTTCTCTTTTAAAACAAAAAAAAAACAAACTCATCTTCATGTTTTTTCTGTGTTTGTCAATATACTCATTAAGGGGAGATTAAGAGACTATATGGAGGTGACCCCATGTTTGTGATGTGTAATTGACCTTTGTTTTAGAAATATTGAATTTGGTTTTTGAAGTTTGTGCGGTTTCTGCAAAGTCATAAGCCCTAGCGAGTGGTCTGCAGACCGTTTACTACCACGTTATCCGTGGTCGGAAGTCGGCAGACGGGTTTACGACCACGTTGTCTGTGGTCGAAAGTCGGCAGACAAGTTTTCGACCACCTTCGGAAGTCGGCAGAACCTCTTACGACCATGTTGTGTGTCATCGTGGTCGGATGGAAGATTTACGACCACGTTGTGCCTCTTACGACCATGGCAAAGAAGGTTTGAATGTGGTCAGAAGGCGTTACGACCACGTCAAACCAGAAGAAAATGTGACCGGAAGGCATTACGACCACGGCAAACCAAAAGAAGACGTGGTCGAAGGCTAACACGACCGCAGCTGAAGGAATTGAACGTGGCTGGAAGGCGCTTCGACCACGCTGAACGTGGTCGGAAGGCGCTTCGACCACGCTGTACGTGGTCGGAAGAGGATTCGACCATGCTGTATATGGTCGGAAGGGGCTTCAACCATGTTGTACGTGGTCTGAAGGGGCTTCGACCATGTTGTGAAGAAGTGAACGTGTTTGAAACTTCAGCAGAAGGTTCACGACCACAAAGTCGAAGCGATCGGAGGAGCTATAATGTGGTCGTAGCGACTATCTTTGCGGTCGAAGGCAGTTAGCAATGGTCATAGGTTATGTTCTCGCGGTCGTACCGACTTCTGGGGTGGTCGTAATGACCTGCTATGTGGTCGTAGGCTGTGAGACTTTCATGTCTTGTGGTTTCGACTGGTCGTAAGTGGTTTATGACCAGCTGGGGTGATTTCTAGATACATTATTCCGATGTAGATGTATGATCTTAATTTCTAGAGCGGTGCTATGTGATGTTCTCTTGTCTGTGATGGTTGCAGGACTTTGGAGCTAACTCATGGCGAGGCATGGAAGAGCCGAGACTAGGCACAGGAGGTGTTGAGATCCAGAACAGTTGGGAGATGCCGAAGATGACTAGGCTTGTAAGGTGGCTGCACAGTTTGGACAGCAAGGAAACGGGAAGCTTCCGGGAAGGCGGCAGAAGCGCATTTTAGAGAAATGACCAAAGTCTGCAAAAGAAGCTGCTCGCTGTTAAAGTTGTTAAAGCACTGCTGTCTATTTGTGTTAACGGGTGTGTGCGTGGTAAAACCCGGTGTTAGATGGCGTTAACGGGTTACCCCTTCCCGTTTCTAGAGGCTATAAATAGAGATGGAGAGCTCCAGACCAGTTGCGGCTGTGAGGGCTTTTCTGTTCTTGTGTGCGTTCGTGTGGAGCGATGGTGCTCCTGGTCATTCAGATGGAGTGGTTGTAAACTCATTCATCAGAAGCAATACATCTATGTTTCATCTTCTATTTGAGTATTGTTGTCAGGATGGGGTTGAGTTGGCTTGGGTCTCCTCACGCTTATCTTTCTGTTCTTTGTGTTTGTTCTCTGTTCTTTGGTCGTTTTCTCATCTTTCTGTTCTGATAAGATGTTTTCTGTTTGATTTGTTCACAATCTGACTTGCCGTATGTTTGGGAATCATACTCAAAGCTATCTTAGCTACTCTATTCCCACTTGCAAGGTCTGATTGTTCTCGTATCCTCCCAGTCTCTCTTTTGGGCTTTCTCTGTGATTTCTTGCGTAAATCTCACATTAGCTGCAAGGTTTTCAATTAAAGTTCAGTGCAGGCTCCTGAGATCTTAAGCTCTTTGTGTTTAAAGTTTCTTGGTCTATGGATCTTTGAGTCGAAAGTTATTTGAAATCTTGGCCTGGTGGTCGTGTGCCTCACTGACTCCTTTATTTCTCCCGAGTGCGCTAAGACCACATTCATTTTTTCGTCCACGCTGTTGTCTCGAGCGGTAGTCTGGGTTCGAACGCGTTGGTAGTTCGACCACCTGTTGGCTTACAACCACGAGGTTTCGACCAGTGAACCGTCTGTTTTCGATCGAGTTGTTTGATCGATCACTTGTTGGCTTTCGACCACTCAGTCACAGACAGACCATCGCTCTGTCGGTTCGACCACGGCAAAGTGTTTTCGACCGCTCTAGACTGCTCTTGGCCAGCGTCTGATTCTTTTCTGTTTTGGTTGGTTTTCTCGGTTTCCAGTGAGCTTTCAATCCCTAACTTCATAGCTCTGTAGCTATTGGAGAAGAAGGGTTGTGTGAGTACTTTGAGAATTTTGAAGGCACCATTTATCCCTTCTGTTACATGTTCGGTCCTTCAATAGAAGAGGTGGATGTAGTGATGACAGTGGGAATGGAGGTGGGGAGTGGCCGGCAGCAGGGTACTTCATGGAGAACGCGAAAGAGGTGAACACATGTTGTGGTCGTTCATTCGATGGTTCCGATCCGATGGGAGTAAGCTATCCCATTGGATTTGAACAAAACGGTATTTTCTAGTTTTTTACAGTTGTTTACGTCTACAACTACAAGTATAGAGATCCTCGCGCCTTCCATGTCGTTTAGTAATGTACTCTGACTCATGCTCCTACCAACTGGAATTAATTCTGTTTGCTAGGGGCGGAGGCAACCATCCAGACAGACAGGGTGGACACCTGCCCAGACTCACCCGATAGGTCTTCAGAAGAACTTTCCTGATGTGATGACATTGGGGCATTGCCTAGTCAGATGGTAAATCAGGAGGGATTTTATGTGGGGTTAATGCTAATAGATTTGCTGTGATTAGTTTCAAGGGGAGTAGATTCATCTCGCAAGGAATTGCTTGGGATAAGAAAATTGAAAAGAAATGGATGCTTGCCAGTTGCCATAGTCTATGGAGCTGCGCAAGAAGAAGATGAGGATTTTAATTTTGTTATTTTTGTTTAGAGCATTTAGCATAGACATAGATACATAAGCTGGCAGAGAGGTACCACCATGGCTTTATGCATTCAGTTTTTATCATTGCAAAATTATATGTGTATTGGACTAACAATTGCTTTTACTTAATTAGAACTAGTGTGAACATATGATTGTTAATTTCGTACGGACTTATCTACGACGTGTTATTGTTAGCCACATTATAACATGCCCAGGATATATTTTTTTCCTAGCTCTGCCCTTGCTGTTTGCAATGGACAAGGAAAGAACTGACTGGCAACAGATACAATCCAACGAGAATCCTGGAAGCCAAACTCAATATGCAAGTATGCATGCGTGTCCAAAAGTTCATGCTCACATCGTATATACACTAATATACACATGCATGTTGAAAATATAATTTCCGTGTGTTGGAAATAATCAGTGCCTACCATGTATAGGCCTTCCTTGTATAGCTGATTGCCTAGATTAGCGTCTACCATGTATAGCTGCTGTATGCATATATATACTCAATGGACATGCGCCCCTGTTGTGTGGCGTTTCCTCATCAAGAAAATCGCCGGCGCCTTGCGCGAAGTCGGTCACCCCATCTCCGACAAAGCTCTCGTCCTCAACACTCTTCGCGGCTTGAGTCCTCGACTTTCCGCCATGGCTCAACTGATCCCTCTTCTGGAGCCGTTTCCCAGTTTTCTTCGCACCAGATCCATCCTGGCAATGGCGGAGACAAAGGCCGCCAACGAGTTTTTCGTGGCAGCCGCAACTGCTCTAGTGACCGAGTCATCACAGGCCTTCGGCAGAGGCAGTGGTGGCGGGTCACAACAAGGGAAATACTCCAATGGAGGGAAGAAGTGGAAGAACAACAAGAAAGGTGGCGGAAACTTCGGCGGTGGCAACAGCGGCAACTGGCGCGCTCCTGCTCCAGGGGGTAACGGCAGCAACTGGCGATCTTCTCCTGGTGGCGGTCCGTGGTTTTGCTTCAATCTATGGGCCGGCCCACCTCCGTCGTATGCGCCGACCTGGGGAGCACCATGGCGAAGTGGATCACCAGGGATCCTTGGGTCACGGCCTATGGGGCAGCAGCAGGCCTACGCGGCATCCTTTGCCCCGGCACTGCTTGCTCCTCCTGCTACTCAACACACCGATGCTGCACCACCTTCCTGGGATTCGGCAGGACTTGTTGCTGCTCTCAACGCCATGACCATGCAGCAGAGCATCGCTTCGACAGGAGACTGGGTGATGGACTCCGAGGCCTCTTCTCACATGTCTTCTAACTCCGGTATTTTGGTGTCTTCCTCTCTCCCTTCCGCTCACAGCTCTCCCTTTGTCACTGTTGGAAATGGCTCTACTCTTCCCATTGCTAGCACTGATCATGCCGTCCTTTCTACTCCCAAACATACCTTTACTCTTAACAATGTTCTTATTGTTCCTCACATAATTAAAAATCTCCTTTCTGTTGGACAATTCACTCGTGATAATTCTTGTTCTATCGAGTTTGATCCTTTTGGTTTCTCTGTTAAGGATCTCTACACCAAGACCGAGACTCTTCGCTGCAATAGTGAAGGCGATCTCTACACTCTTCGCCAGTCCACCCGTTCCCCGGTGTCTTCCTTCCTTGCATCCACAGATCTGTGGCATCGTCGTCTCGGTCATCCTCGCCATGGTTCTTTGTCTTTTATTCCTCAAGTTCCTAAATGTAATAAGACCAGCAATACCCCTTGTCATGCTTGTCAGTTAGGGAAACATGTCCGTTTACCGTTCGATCGTTCGAGTTCCTTCTCTTCTAAACCTTTTGAGTACATTGTGATCTTTGGACATCACCTGTGCTCAGTTGCTCCGGTTATCAATATTACCTTGTTATTATTGATGACTACACACACTATTTTTGGACATATCCCCTTCGGCGCAAAAGTGATGTCTTCGATATTTTTCGCCATTTCTTCCCCTACGTCCGAACACAATTCAACCATTCTATTCTTGCTATTCAAGCCGATAACGGACGTGAATTTGTCAACAAACGCATGGCCGAACTACTTGGTTCCCATGGCACTCTTCTTCGTTTCTCGTGTCCCCACACGTCACCACAAAACGGCAAGGCTGAACGTGCTATCCGCACCATCAACAATATCATTCGCACTCTTCTCTTCCAAGCTAGCATGCCCCCTTCCTTTTGGGCCGAAGCTCTTGCCACTGCTACATACCTCCTTAATCGTCGCCCTACCACTACTATCCCTTCTGCCACTCCTTTCGAATCTCTCCACAAAAACCCCCTACCTATAGCCATCTTCGTGTTTTTGGTTTCCTTTGCTACCCAAACACTTCATCCACTGCGCCACACAAATTGTCTCCTCGTTCTGTGGCTTGTATTTTTCTTGGCTATCCTAGCAACCATAAGGGGTTCCGGTGTTATAATCCAGTCACCCGTCGAGTTATTCTTTCTCGGCATGTCATTTTCTATGAAGACGTTTTCCCGTTTGCTTGCATATTGCCGCAAGGATCTTCTACAGGACTTGATTTCTTACAGGAGCACATTTCGGCGAATGCAGCACCTAGCACGTTGCATGCCTCGGTCCTCGATGGCGCGTCCGTGCATGCTCCTGTGCACGTCCCGGTGAGCGCCACAACACGCGGGCTGGTGCCCGCGGCTCCTGCTACGCGGGCCTCTTCCACCGAGAAAGCCGACTTCAGAGCAGACGTGCCAGGGTCGGATGGCACGGTTCCTTCTCGGTCCAGGCCTCCTCCTGGATCACCTCCTAGGCCGGCTAGCCCCGTTTGTTCCTGGACTGGGCCATCTCCACCGACCATCGCTGCTCCTGGACTTTCAACGCCTGGGTCGTCTTTCGTCGGCTCATCACCATCACCTGGGACGCCCGCCTTCGCTTCTGGTGGACCGGGCACCCTGAGTGGCCCATCTTTTCCGGGGTTTTCTCCCGAGCGGTCGATGGCCTCTCCCCTGTTGGGTCGCTCTCTTCTGCCGGACTTCACAGATGTGCCCATGGCTCGCCCAGCGCTCGGACCCCACCCCATGACTACTCGAGCAAACGCTGGTATTGTCAAGCCCATTGATCGCCTAAATTTATCTGTTACTACTAATGCCATTTCTCCTGTGCCGAAGAATTACCGAGCAACACTTCAAGATTCCCATTGGCTTCGAGCTATGCAGGAGGAATATGAGGCTCTCATGGCGAATCAGACCTGGTCCTTGGTTCCCCGACCAGCTGGTGCCAATGTCGTCAGTGGCAAATGGGTTTACAAGCACAAGTTTCATTCCGATGGTCGTCTCGCTCGTTATAAGGCACGATGGGTGGTTCGTGGCTTCTCTCAACAACCTGGTGTTGATTTTGATGAGACTTTCAGTCCTGTTGTGAAGCTCGCCACCATTCGGACTGTGCTCAACCTTGCTGCCTCTCGTTCTTGGCCAATTCTGGATGTGAAGAACGCCTTTCTTCATGGCTGTCTTGCCGAGACGGTCTTCTGTGAACAGCCTTCCGGATTTGTTGATCACTCACGGCCATCTCATGTTTGTCGGTTGCACCGTTCCCTATATGGACTCAAGCAGGCACCTCGGTCTTGGTTTCAAAGATTTGCTCAGTATGTCACCACCATTGGTTTCACTACTTCCTTGGTTGATCCTTCTCTGTTTGTTCTTCGTCGTGGAGCCAGTACAGCTTACTTGTTATTATATGTGGATGATATCATCCTCACTGCTTCCTCTGAGAGTTTGCTCTGGGACATTACGACATCCCTCAGTCGTGAGTTCTCCATGACGGATCTAGGTGATCTCCACTTCTTCCTCGGAATTTCTGTCACTCACACCGCTGACAGTCTCTTTCTTTCTCAGCGGAAGTATGCTCGTGAGTTGCTTGACCGTGCAGGTATGTCCAATTGCAAACCCTGCACAACACCAGTTGATACTCGGGCCAAGTTGTCTGCTCATGATGGTGCCCCTGTTGCTGATCCTTCTGAGTTCAGGAGCCTTGCTGGTGCTCTTCAGTATCTTACTCTTACTCGTCCTGATATTGCCTACGCCGTGCAGCAGATTTGTCTCTACATGCATGCTCCGCGGGAACCTCACCTTCAGTTTCTCAAGCGTGTTCTTTGTTATGTTCAGGGTACTCAGGACTACGGCATCTCTTTGCATACCTCTTCTTCGCTGTTGTCTCTCACCGCTTACTCCGACCCCGATTGGGCCGGCTGCCAGGACAGTCGTCGCTCTACCTCGGGCTTCTGTATTTTTCTCGGTGACAATCTGATCTCCTGGGCTTCCAAGCATCAGGCAACCGTCTCTCGCTCCAGTGCCGAGGCAGAATATCGGGCTTTTGCACATGCTGTTGCCAAATGTTGCTGGTTGCGGCAATTGTTACAGGAGCTTCATTCTCCAGTTTCGAGTGCTACTGTTGTCTATTGCGACAATGTCTCCGCGGTCTACATGTCCTCCAACCCAGTGCAGCACAAGCGGACCAAGCATATTGAGATTGATATTCATTTTGTCCAAGAGAAAGTTTCTCTCAGTCATGTCTGTGTGCTTCATGTTCCTTCTTCGCATCAATTTGCCGACATTATGACGAAGGGACTGCCGACTCCTCTGTTTGTGGGTTTTCGTTCCAGTCTTCATGTTGGCGTGCCGCCCCATACGACTGAGGGGGGTGTTGGAAATAATCAGTGCCTACCATGTATAGGCCTTCCTTGTATAGCTGATTGCCTAGATTAGCGCCTACCATGTATAGCTGCTGTATGCATATATATACTCAATGGACATGCGCCCCTGTTGTGTGGCGTTTCCTCATCTTTCCCTTTCTTCCTCTACACAATTTCACCGTGTACTTCATACCAGATAGTAGTACACCCACAAGATTGTTACTTCAAGAAAAGAAGCAATAAATTTGGTAAAGATTTATTGGATACATAAACACATGTTCAAACCAGAATTGTTGTCTACTTCGAGCATCGATGTGTTAAAGGTATTAGTGTTTTTTCCTAGTTTCTAGGGTTTCGTCTCATGTACTCTATATATTGCTGCTTTAGGCCTGTGCAATACAACAATTTAGCTATTCATCCATCCATCCATTGCTTCTCTCATATTAACATGGTATTAGAGCCCTAGAGCTTGATCCGATTCTGCTGCTACTACCCCAAGGATACTGTAGTTTGCAAATGTATTTTGTAAAATCTGTTGAAATATATGCACTTCTCAGGGAAATTGGAACTATCGCAGTGTGTTCTGCGGTACTATCGCTAGTGGAATTACCGATGTTGTAATTACGAAACTACCACGTCTGTTGGTTGCTGGAAAACCTGTGTGGTTGATGACTTATGTGGTTGAAGATCGAAGTGGTCAAAACCAGCATGGTCGAAACCGACGTAGTTGAGATCTGTGTGATCGAAAACTAGCATGGTCGAACCAATATGGTTGGATCCAACGTGGTCATGATCGATGTGATCAAAACCAGAGTGGTCAAAATCAACGTGGTCGAGATCTGTATGACTGAAGACCAGTGTGATCGAACCAAGCTAGTCAGAACTGACGTGGTCAAGATCTGTGTGATCGAAGACCAGCGTGGTCGAACCAACGTGGTCAAAATTGACGTAGTTGAGACCTGTGTGGTCAAAATCGACATGGTCAAACTGGCATGATTGATTCAACGTGGTCGAAGATCCATGTGGTGATCGAAGATCTGTGTGATTGAAGATTAACGTGATCGAAAATCAACATGGTCGGCGTGGTCGAGACCTGAGAGATCAAAACCAATGTTGTCGGAAACCAGCATAGTCGGAGACCCGTGTGGTTGTTCTGGACAATGTGGTCGAAGACCAGTATGGTCGGAGACCAACGTAGTCGAAGACCTATGTGGTCAAACCAGATAACGTGGTTGGAGATCAACGTGGTCAGAGACCTGAGTGGTCAAATCATCCGACATGGCCAGGGACTAGTGTATTTGACGATCGGTAGTTTGGACCAGCTCTGTGCGAGCGGTCCGATTAGTGAGCGGTACTACCAGCTCTGTGTGAGCGGTACTTCCGATTTACAGAACGTTCGGCTTGTGTAGCGGTATGTTTTTTCAAGAGAGACACCTATGTGGAGTCTTCTTGTCCTCGAGGAAATTGGTAGTTCTACATGAGTGCCGTGGTACTTTTGATGATCGGTAGTACTAGACTTTGCATGACGAAACTATCAGATTTGTCTGCAACGGCTAGTTTTTTACCGTTGCTAAGGGGAGTAGAAGTATCGGCCATTTTTCTGTTTTTCTGAGGTGTGGGGTATATAACCCCCTTGTGGCCGGTTAGAGAATAACTTTTGGTACTCCATTTTACTCTCTTGAGCTAGTATGAGGTTTTCCTCTCAATTGTGCATATGTTACACTTTGTGAGCAAGAAGAAAGGTTCTAGATTGTATGTGTTGCATCTAGATGGGGGAAGTTGAAAAATCAATGTGAGGACTATAATTTTGGGTCTCTACTCCGTGCTTGGTTTATGAGAGTTCAAGGCCGTTGGATTTGCGATCTGAGTGCTATCGTATTGAGAGACCATGTGGAGGTCATCCCGTTGTATATGATGAGTAATTGACATCGGTTTAGGAAAAGTCGAGTTTGAGTCGGTTGGTTCGGACCTAGACGTTGCGTGGCGTAACGGGCTCGGTCGGACTTGGTCGAACCTAGTCGTATGGGTTTAAGTTGCATATTCTGATGACTCGACAGGTTTGATCTCTATTTACGCTTTCATGTATCGAGCGGTGCTATTTGACGTGTTTCTTGTCTGTGTGACTGCAGGACGTCGAGGCGGAGTCGTGGCGAGACACGAGGTGACCGGACTAGGCGCAGGTGGCGCTGAGGTCAGAACGGTCATGATGTGTCGAAGACGACGTGGACTCGAGGTGGTTGCGAGGCGTGCGAGGCAAGGAGCGCGGAAGCTTCCCGGAAGGGGCAGGAGGGGCGAAACGGGAATTTCGCAAGGCTGCACAAGCGGGAGACGGCTCCGTTAGGGTTTAGCCGGCGTAACGGGTTACAAACCCGTTAGCCAAGGGCTATAAATAGAGGTGAGGGGCTGCATACCCCTTTGAGGATCACAAAGTCTTTTAGAGAGTTCTTTGTGTGTGTTGTGTTCCTCCCAAGAAGCATGTGAGGCTCTTGGTGTTCTTGAGGATTGAGAGGGAGATGATGGGTTGAGAGTCTTGTAATCACTCTTCTTGTTCTAATGTCCATGCGTATCGGGACTCCTTTGTATCTCTTATTTTTGGATGGAATGAAATCTTAAGTTTCGCTGTTCTTCAATATGATCTTACCTCTGTTTTGAGTTTTTGCTCAATTGGTTGGAGGTTCTTGATCTTCCTTCTTCCTGCCTTTGATCTAAGGTCAATCTTAAAGTCTTTCTTTTTGGTTTTTGCACTCTCTCCAGTCTCTCTCCAACCGAATCACTATGTGGTTGTGTTGCCTTGCTTCCTGAGATCATTTTGCTGTTTGCCTGGTTTCCTGTCTCCATGTTTCTTGTGTAGCAGTTCTCTCTCGGCAGCCTGTTGTTTTTGAACTGATTGGCAATTAGTCTATATGCAGTTTAGATCTTCCTGCAGATTTCTCTTAGCAGATACTCAGCTGTATTTCAGTTTTCAGTTGCAGTCATCAGGCAGTAGCTCACTGTACCAAGTATTTTCTTTCTGTTGTCTTCAGTTCAATCATCTGCTTGCTGTGCTGATTTCTGACTTTGAGAAGGCACAGCAATTCTGAAATCTGCTATCTACTTGGTTTGTATCTTCTTTGTTTTCTGATCAGCTACAGGTTCCGATCTAGGTTGGTATGCAGTGCTGCTGCTTGTCACAACCTTCGGCAATTTCTTTGCCTCGCAGCTATTGTGCTTTTACTATTCTTTTGTCAGCCGACTGCAGTGTTTTTCCTGGGTGATGCTCCTCTCGGTTTGCTCCTTCGCTGTTCCTTGCTTTGGGGCAGCAAAGAAAACCTTTGGCTGCAGTCTCCTTTTTCTTTTTCTGAACTTCTTTTCCTTCAGCCAGTCTTTGTCTCCTACTTGCTATTACTCCCTGTGCTTTATTCAGTTTCGGCAGCAGTTCAGCCTCTGAACCAGTCTTCAAGCATTTAGTGCTTCTTTCTTTATTTCTTTTCTTGATCTTTGGTGATTTTGCATGCAGATCAAACGGCAATATTTTTAGCTAAAATTTTTACTGACTACTCTCTGATTTATGCTGAATTTTTCAGTGTCGCATGCGTTCCAAATTTCAGCAAGATTAATTTTAATTTTCTGTGAGGTGCTTTGTTTTGCATCGTTTTGAAAAACAGTGTCGAATTCTCGGGGGCGATTTTAAAAAGAGAGAGACATTCACCCCCCTATGTCGCCATTTCGGTCCTACAATTGGTATCAGAGCCGGTTAGCTCTTCCTCATAGATCTTAACCGGTCTCAAGAGCCATGGCGACAGACAAATACTCGACCAAGCCCCCGATCTTCGATGGGATGGACTATCCCTTCTGGAAGAGTCGGATGGAGACCTACATCCAGGCTCAGGGCTATGCCATCTGGCGAAAGGTCAAGGTTCGGTTTGTTGTTCCTGCCGATGAGGACGTCAATGATGTAAACATGGCTGACGTTGAGGCAAACGCTAAGGCAAGAAACATCATAACCTGTGGCCCGAGTCGTAGTGAGTTTGACCGCATATCTCATCTTCCGTCTGCTTCGATATTTGGGCGACCTCAATGCTTACCATGAGGGCACCACCCAAATAAAAACCGTATGACAGACCAGTTCAAGCGAGATTACGATCGATGGCCTTGGTCACCGATCCCGCTTCTTCTTCGGCCTCTCTTCGATTCGATTTGCGGTTTCTCCCTTGCGCTCTCGTGATGTAACCGATGATCGCTAGAGCAGCTTGCGGATGATCAGTTGGCTCTCCTTGCTCGGAAATTTTCTCATGCCTACAAGAGAAGGAGGGACGGAAAAAGAGGAGGACCCGTGATTTGCTTCGAGTGTGGTGGCCCCAACCACATCCGAGCAAACTGCCCCAAGCTGGGGAAGGGCAAAGGCGACTACGGCGGTTCGGGCAAGAATGACTACACCGACAAGAACCGCAACACGAAGCCTTCAGCACCTGTCCAAGGCAAGAAGAAGTTCCGCAACTTTGGGAAGGATAAGAAGCTCTTCCACCGTGTCCTCACCGCCTTCGACGACCTCAACCTCGGTGAGGTGGAGGGATGGAGCGACGACGACGGACGGGGACCAAGAGCCCAAGGATGGCGGCGACGACTTCTCCCATGTGCTTCATGGCCCTCGAGGGCTTAATCGAGCGACAAATGAGTCAGATCCGACTCGGACGAGGTATGCCCCATCTACGACCAGCTCAATTATGCTTTTCTTAAGCTAGGTGGTTTTCATGCTAGAGCTAAGGCTAGGTGTACTGAGTTAGAGAAGGAAGTAGATAGACTATCACGGGAGCTTACTTCACTTATATCTGCTCCCTTCCGTGATGATTGTGATACATGCTGCGCTCTGTTGGGTGACATAGAGAAACTAAGGACCTTGAATGATAGTGTGTCCTCCGAGCTTGATATTGTTAAGGTGGAGAACATTAGTCTTCTTGCTGAGCTTGAGATGAGTAGGATAGTTCCTGTTTCATCTTCTACTGTTGAGACTATTTCTTGCACCTCATATGA
The DNA here is from genome assembly GCA_036346245.1 of Bonia amplexicaulis. NCBI lineage: Eukaryota > Viridiplantae > Streptophyta > Magnoliopsida > Poales > Poaceae > Bonia > Bonia amplexicaulis. The sequence continues at coordinate 10,631,198 of CM070750.1, forward strand.
GGATAAAGATAATGCTTTTAGAGGTCTTTATACATTGCTTCTCGATCCGCCCGAGACTTGTGAAAGTTGTAACAATTTGAAGATGAACCTAAACAGGCGGATCATAAAATTGCGAATTACAAGCTTTTCTTCTTGAGCCTATTGCGTCATGTGTAAATTGTCCTAAGCTTATCACGAACTTGAATCTGCTCCAAACAGTTTCAAGAATTTATTGATGATAATAAGAAAATGGCTCTGTATGCTTCTAAGGACCCTGTTAGCTCACCATGCAAAAATTGTGATAAACTAAAATCTAACTTGATTGCATTGGATGAAAAATGTGTGAAGCTAACTAAGGACCTTCTAGAAAAATCACGTCCTGCTTGTGCCTTCTGTGCTGAAGTGTTGGAAAAGGATAAGGACATGATAGAGATGTTTAGGAAGAGTTACGAAGACCAAATGGCTAGGATTAGGACTGCCCTCGTGTGTCCTGCGAAGCCCTCAAGGTTGAGGCGGCCGTGCATAAGGAGAGATACACACGTGCCATTCGCTCTTCTCGCTGCTTGGTTCTTCTTCCTCTCCTCCTGCTGTCTCTTCTCCTTCCCCTTGCTCCTCTTGCACCTCTCTCTTTCAGGAGTGCTAGTACCTTATGAACACTCTTGAAAGATTCGTTGGAGGCAAGAAAAAGCTGAATCTCATTCTAGACAAGTCCAAGATTTGCAAGTTTAATCAAAGTCTAGGGTATGATTTTCCTGAGGATGTGAGGAAGCATCCACCTGTAGTGCTCAGACCCATAGCCGCAGGTGTGATTGAGGTCAAGCCCAAGAACAAGAGAGTTCAATTTAAATCGGCGGGCTTTGTCTAAGGGATTTCGACAAGAATGTGATTTCACCGCAGCTTGGCCTCTCGTATATGAAGCCATCTCATGCTACTTCACCCTTCGTATATGGTATCATTGCACCTTCTGTCAGAAGGATGGGCATTTATTTGACCATTGCTTCAAGCGCGCCAAGATCGCGCGTAGAGACCGTGTTGCAGCTCTTAGGCGTATTCAGGGTCAGCCCCAGACTTTGAGTGCACCTAAGACCAACACGAGGTTTAGGCTTGCTACTGTTGGTAGCTTTGGGCAGCATCGAGGACTTGGTTCTTCCGAGTTTTCTGTTTTTCGTTCTCATGCTCCCTCTGGTCGTGACTTCCGCCGTTCTGAGGGTAGATCTCGCTTTTCCCATCGAGATGCCTACCCGCGGCGTGATCAGCTTGCTGCCGGTGCGCCGACTCGCTCTTCCGTAGCGCTGGACCCGGAATGACTTCAGTGTCCGCACACGACCTTCCGCTTCTGAGCGACGGAGAGCGTAGGGTAGATAGAGGTCAGTCGTGCTTGACTACTTCATCTGCTCGACGTGTTACTCAGTATTGGGTGCCAAAATCACTGTTGATTTACCCAAGATCGAGACTTTACTCTGTTTGACTCGGGTTCACGGGCGGGAAGGAAAGGTTTGGCTCGTAGACTCCGGGTGTTCACGACACATGACCGGAGATTCACGTTGGTTTTCTTCCCTAGCCCGAGCTTCAGGTGATGAGACTATCACCTTTGGAGACTCTTCGTCTGGACGCGTCATCGCCAAAGGGACTGTGCGCGTTAATGACTTATTTGTTTTAAAAGATGTTGCCTTGGTAAGTAAGCTGCATTACAATTTGCTTTCGGTTTCTCAGCTTACCGATGACGGTTTCGAGGTAAGTTTTAAGAAAAACGCCTGCAAAATTGTTGATTCTTTGGGTAGTCTGGTTTGCGGGATTTCTCGTTATGGAAGGATCTTTCGTGCTGATTTTTCTGAGTCTTCTGGTGATCCTCTCCGTTGTTTGCTTGCTTCTGAGTCCCGCGACCTTTCCTTCTGGCATAGGAGACTTGGTCATATTGGATTTGACCATTTGACCCGAGTTAGCGGCCACGATCTCATTCGTGGTCTACCGAAACTCAAGATGGTCAAAGATCTTGTTTGCGCTCCATGCCAAGCACGGCAAGATGGTTGCCGCTTCTCACCCTCGGTCCACGCTTACTTATGACCGATGCACCGACAAATGCTTCATATGGACACTATTGGACCAGCTCGAGTGCAGTCAGCAGGAGGGAAGTGGTATGTTCTTGTCGTGGTCGATGACTTCTCGAGGTATTCTTGGGTGTTTTTCTTGGCCTCGAAGGATGAGACATTTACACATTTCCGAGGTCTTTTCAAGAGGCTTTCTCGTTGAGCTTCTAGGTGCCTTACGAGCGATCCGCAGATGACAATGGCACGGAGTTCAAGAATTCCTACTGAGAGGTTCTGGTGAGACAGTGTAGAGCACCGCCTCTCTTATCCGCACGTCCCACGAGAATGGCGTCGTGAGAGGAAGAATCGTACCTTGGTCGAGATGGCGGTGACGATGCTCGATGAATACTCTACACCGCTGAAGTTTTGGGTCGAGGCTATAGCTACCGCGTGCCATGTTTCAAATCGAGTTTTTCTGAGGGCACACTTGCACCGCACTTCTTATGAGCTAAGATATGGGCGAAAGCCCAACGTCTCTCACTTTCGTGTGTTTGGTTGCAAGTGCTTTATTCAAGTCCGGAACCTAGATAAGTTCGAGTCACGTTCTTGTGATGGGATCTTTCTAGGCTACTCGACTTCTTCGGGCCTATAGGGTCCGGAACTGCGAGTCTAGCAAAATGGTAGAAACCTGAGGTGACTTTCGATGAGGCCAGTCCGGGGACTAGGCCCGACATCTCAGGTTCTTTAGAGCAGTCCGAGACCATCTTCGTGGATGATGAGGATGATGGAGACGAGGGTTGTCTACCGATCCGGTCCCTCATCCACCCCTTGAGGTGCCTTCTTCCACCGCACCTCGAGGTGATCGCCCATGCCTTCGCTTCCTCCGGAGCTAGTGGCTCTGCTCCTACCCCGTCACCACGAGGTAGAGGCCACTTCTTCATCTCATCCTGGACCTCCTAGACATATCCGTAAAGCTCATCGCTCGAAAGCGATGATTGGAGATCTCTTTAGCGAGTCACACGCCCAAGTCCGGCGTGTCACTTTTCATCTCCACTCTGCCTTCGTAGCTTCCTTCGAGCCTAAGGATGTTTGTCATGCTCTCTCCGACGAGTCTTGGATAAATGCCATGCATGAAGAGCTCGAGAGTTTCGAAAGAAATAAGGTATGGACGCTTGTTGAGCCCCCTCGAGGTCACAATATCATTGGGACCAAATGGGTGTTCAAGAATAAGCAGAGCGAGGATGGGGTAGTCATTCGAAACAAGGCTAGATTGGTTGCTCAGGGGTACTCCTGGGTTGAGGGTCCGGACTTGAGGAGACCTTTGCCCTCGTAGCTCGCCTTGAGGCCATTAGAATTCGCTTGCCTTGCGGCTTCTATGGGTTTCAAGCTTTACCAGATGGACGTCAAGAGTGCCTTTCTCAATGGCTTCATTGAGGAAGAAGTCTATGTCAGACAGCCTCCAGGTTTCGAGAACCCCAAATACCCTAGTCATGTCTTCAAGCTTTCCAAAGCGTTGTATGGACTTAAGCAAGCCCCTAGAGCTTGGTATGAGAGGCTTAAGTCCTATCTATTGAGACATGATTTTGGGATGGGTCAAGTTGACAAGACCTTGTTCATTCGCCGGCTTGGCAATGATCTCTTGCTTGTCCAAATTTATGTCGATGATATCATCTTTGGCGGCTCTTCCCATGCTCTAGTTTCACAGTTCTCGGATGTCATGAGCACCGAGTTTGAGATGAGCATGATGGGTGAGTTGACATTCTTCCTTGGCTTCCAGATCAAGCAGACTCGGGAGGGTACCTTCTTGCATCAAGGCAAGTACACTCGAGACCTCCTGAGACGCTTCGACATGAGTGATGGAAAGCCGGTGTCGACTCCGATGGCTTCTACAGCCGTTCTAGACCCAGATGAGGACGGTGAGCCAGTCGATCAAAAGGAATTCAAAAGCTTGATTGGCTCTCTCTTGTACCTCACTGCCTCGAGACCAGACATACACTTCTCCGTGTGTCTTTGTGCTCGGTTTCAGGCTTCTCCTCACATGTCTCACCGCCAGGCGGTGAAGCGCATCTTTCGGTACCTTCGAGCTACCATTGACTATGGTATCGGTACTCTTCCTCCTCTGTCTATCCCTTAGAGCCTTTTCGGATGCAGACTTTGCAGGCTGTAGGATAGATAGGAAGAGCACTTCGGGCACCTGCCAGTTCATTGGCACTTCCCTCGTTTCTTGGTCTTCGAGGAAGCAGTCCGGTGTTGCACAGTCCACCGCAGAGGCCGAGTATGTTATCGCACCGATTCTCGTAGCTGTGTCCTTTGGATGGTCTCGACTCTGCGGGACTTTGGGTTAGCTATCGACCGTGTTCCGCTCTTTTGCGATAACACGTCTGCGATTAGCATTGCTAAGAACCCAAAGGCAAGACTCTGGACCAAGCACATTGATATCGATATCACTTTCTTCGAGACCATGTAGAGAAGGGTGACATCGTGCTCCGCCAGGAGAGTGACCACCAGTTGGTGATATCTTCACCAAGCCCTTGGATAGCACGAGGTTTTCAGCTCTGCGGGGAGAGCTTGGGGTGGTTTGTCCTTATGGACTGTTGTGAGGGGGAGCTTTTGGCTTTACTGCTTTATCATATTAATTATGCTTCTGTCTCCTTACCGTTGTATTGCATCTGTGGGTGCATTGGGTTTAGTCCTTCCAGCATAGGTTAGAGTGTGTCTCTTCGAGTTGCTTAGACTTCTTGCTCTTATCTTGTGCTTTCGGGATAGTTGTTTTTATCTCACTAGGTTGAGCTCACTCACTTCTTTTAGGTTCTAGTGAGGGTTGGGCCACCCTGCAGACAGTGCGTGTTTGCTCTCTAGTGTGTGTCTTTCTCGGCACCGTTGTCCCGAGTCATATGGGGTAGATAAGAGTTAGTCTGAGTTATTGGTATTCTCTATCTTATCTATGCTTTAAGGACTGCCTTTCTTGATTTCTTTGCCAGCTTCTCGTTTTTATTGCTTTGGTTCAGGGGGAGTTCATTTGGGAACTTCTAGATCTTAATATTGACATAACTCAACTTGAACTAAAAGTTGCATTCTATGTTGAGGGGGAGCTGGATTTTCTGCATGTCATTCTGCATTGTAATATATTTACATGGAGCCTTGATGATTATCCTGTTATGACATGCTTAAAATGCTTTACACCTTGCCATGACTTGTGCTTATTTGTCAGATTTATCATGACTTCATATGTGTAAACTAGCTTGTGCCATGATTAAGCTTGCTCAATTTGAACTAAAACTTGTCATGTTAGCACTTGAGATCAGTCTTTCTTGAGCTATCCTTTTATGATCCATGCCATGTCAACTAGGCTGAGTTGAGTGTTGAATCTCTATTGAGCTTTAGATTGAGCTGTTTTAGTCTCTTGATGATGCATAGGTTAGTACAATCATTTCAAAAGCAAAAAGATCTCTTTTGTGTGAAAAAACTGATCTCACCAATTCTTTCTCATGAGTCGGCTTGCCATTGCACTAGGCATGAACTCAGGGGGAGCTTTGGATGACCAAGACTATCTTCTTAAGCTTCTTGCTTGGAGTAGTCGCATAAGGCTTGAGATCTAGCAATGATAAAAATATGGATTGAAAACAACCATAAGTTGCAAAAGAAAAATATCATTTGTGCTCATTTTGCTTAAGTTATTAAAAGAATCAAGTACTTGAACCAATGTTTCACTCTTGAGCGTATAGCACTCTGTTTTGGACTCAATATTAGATTCTTGGTTCCGCTTAGCTTGATTGACATGGCTTTCATCATCCTTGGATGTCTCTAGTTAGACTTTGCTTATTGATGACTTGACATGCTCATAAAATACACTAAATTTCAGATTGTCATCTATTTGCTTCTAGCTGGCTTATACATATCCTGTCATGATTTAGATAGCCTTTCATTGAGTTATGGCTTGGTGTAATACATTATGGTCATTTTGGATAATTCTCATGGCTCTAAATGCTTAGAATAAACAAACTTCAGCCATTTCATCCATCATCTTGACTTATTCTCTCTTTTGCATTCTTGATGTGTTTATTGCCAAAAGGGGGAGAATAGATGAAAAAGTCTTTTGGGAATCTAGACCTTAGAGAACAATTTACTCTTTCTTGAGTTGCTCTAGTGATTCCTTCTGTCGACATGGTCATGAGTTTCATTTCTTTCTTTGGACCATGTTGGACTGTTCAAACTCTACTTCATGCTTTTTTCGGGTTTGTCAATATACTCATCAAGGGGGAGATTGAGAGACCATGTGGAGGTCATCCCGTTGTGTATGATGAGTAATTGACATCGGTTTAGGAAAAGTCGAGTTTGAGTCGGTTGGTTCGGACCTAGACGCTATGCGTGGCGAACGGGCTCGGTCGGACTTGGTCGAACCTAGTCGTATGGGTTTAGGTTGCATGTTCGGGCGACTCGGCGTGTTTGATCTCTATTTACGCTTTCATGTATCGAGCGGTGCTATTTGACGTGTTTCTTGTCTGTGTGACTGCAGGACGTCGAGGCGGAGTCGTGGCGAGACACGAGGTGACCGGACTAGGCGCAGGTGGCGCTGAGGTCAGAACAGTCGTGATGTGTCGAAGACGACGTGGACTCGAGGTGATTGCGAGGCGTGCGAGGCAAGGAGCGGAAGCTTCCGGAAGGTGCGGAGAGGCGAAACGGAATTTCGCAAGGCTGCACAAGCGGAGACGGCTCCGTTAGGGTTTAGCCGGGCGAACGGGTTGGTAACCCGTTAGCCAAGGGCTATAAATAGAGGTGAGGGGCTGCATACCACTTTGAGGATCACAAAGTCTTTTAGAGAGTTCTTTGTGTGTGTTGTGTTCCTCCCAAGAAGCATGTAAGGCTCTTGGTGTTCTTGAGGATTGAGAGGGAGATGATGGGTTGAGAGTCTTGTAATCACTCTTCTTGTTCTAATGTCTATGCGTATCGGGACTCATTTGTATCTCTTATTTTTGGATGGAATGAAATCTTAAGTTTCGCTGTTCTTCAATATGATCTTACCTCTGTTTTGAGTTTTTGCTCTAGTGGTTGGAGGTTCTTGATCTTCCTTCTTCCTGCCTTTGATCTAAGGTCAATCTTAAAGTCTTTCTTTTTGGTTTTTGCACTCTCTGCAGTCTCTCTCCAACCGAATCACTATGTGGTTGTGTTGCCTTGCTTCCTGAGATCATTTTGCTGTTTGCCTGGTTTCCTGTCTCCATGTTTCTTGTGTAGCAGTTCTCTCTCGGCAGCCTGTTGTTTTTGAACTGATTGGCAATTAGTCTATATGCAGTTTAGATCTTCCTGCAGATTTCTCTTAGCAGATACTCAGCTGTATTTCAGTTTTCAGTTGCAGTCATCAGGCAGTAGCTCACTGTACCAAGTATTTTCTTTCTGTTGTCTTCAGTTCAATCATCTGCTTGCTGTGCTGATTTCTGACTTTGAGAAGGCACAGCAATTCTGAAATCTGCTATCTACTTGGTTTGTATCTTCTTTGTTTTCTGATCAGCTACAGGTTCCGATCTAGGTTGGTATGCAGTGCTGCTGCTTGTCACAACCTTCGGCAATTTCTTTGCCTCGCAGCTCTTGTGCTTTACTATTCTTTTGTCAGCCGACTGCAGTGTTTTTCCTGGGTGATGCTCCTCTCGGTTTGCTCCTTCGCTGTTCCTTGCTTTGGGGCAGCAAAGAAAACCTTGGCTGCAGTCTCCTTTTTCTTTTTCTGAACTTCTTTTCCTTCAGCCAGTCTTTGTCTCCTACTTGCTATTACTCCCTGTGCTTTATTCAGTTTCGGCAGCAGTTCAGCCTCTGAACCAGTCTTCAAGCATTTAGTGCTTCTTTCTTTATTTCTTTTCTTGATCTTTGGTGATTTTGCATGCAGATCAAACGGTAATATTTTAGCTGAACTTTTTACTGACTACTCTCTGATTTATGCTAAATTTTTCAGTGTCGCATGCGTTCCAAATTTCAGCAAGATTAATTTTAATTTTCTGTGAGGTGCTTTGTTTTGCATCATTTTGAAAACAAAGGTCGAATTCTCGGGCGATTTTAAAAGAGAGCGACATTCACCCCCCTCTGTCGCCATTTCGGTCCTACAGGTGTCTCTACATTTTGAGTCTTCCATTGTGTCCATCAGCCATGTCCGTAGCATCTAATTTTTAGTTCGTTGAAGCCGTGTGAGTTCACAAATTTCGTTGTAAGTCAGTCGATTGCATTGCTAGTCATGATCTATTCTCTTAGATGAGTGTGGTTCTCTCCTTTCTTTCATATAGCCGCAGTCGCCACTCTTCTCTTTGAGCTGTTGCAGATCATATAAGTCTTTATGATGCTGCCGCTTCTCTCTGAGTCGTCGCCCCGAGTTTCCAAGGCCACCGCACTTCTCTTTTGCACCGGCGCAGTCTCATGCTTCGATCTACGCCGTTATACTTCTATCTCTCATTTCGGTTTAGTTTGACAGCTCTATCTATTTGTGTCACTTTCCACATACTTTTCATTGTGTTGCTGTGGTCAACATTGCTTCCGCTTGCCTCTGTCTTCTCAGCCCTGTATTTTGTACTTTATGGGCTACCCTACGACCCCGATGGGAGGAGATCATTTGGTACTCGACACGATTTTCTAAGAGCTGCACATTGTGATGACATTATCAAGACTCAGACTTTGAATTTTTCTATTTTAATGTCATCTTTTTTTAAATGCGATGCTACTGCATTTGCCTTGCATTTAAAGAGGTGTTAAGGGTATTAATTTTTTTTCTTAGTTTCTAGAGTTTAGTCTCATATACTCTATATATTAACGCTTTAAGGCCGTGCCATACAACAGTTGAACTATTCATCCGTCCAATGCTCCTCTCATATTAGCAAGCCGTGTCTTGAGTTCACTACAACATTTCATAGAGCAACTAAATGGAGGATTCCAGAAGCACCACGTTAGTCCTATGAGAAAATAAGGTAAATTACCATGTTAATTTCAGGAAAAAAAGTAGAAATCACGATAAACTAAAAGTAGGTTGTCCATAATCTCAAATTAATGTAATAAAGAGAAGTTCATATATAATTAATGGAGGAAAACGAAAACATGTGCACATCAATGAAAAGGAAAAAAGGTAGTTTAAGTTTTTTTACATTGATCAAGCGAAAAAGAAAGATGACCGCATTATATTCAATATTGAACTTCAATAAAAATGGTGTAGATTTTCATATAGATAAAAATTTACATTAAATCATACAAATTCCTCAATAAGACTATTACTTTAACTATGTAGCATGTGTGGATGATTAGTTTATTTAATTTAAAGCTAATATATATGAACTAGCCAGTTGAAGCCATAAGTTGTAGGCTAATATGTCTGGTCTGACTTTTTTTTTACGTAATTTATGCCATTATTTGTCATGAATTATATTATCTAAAATGTACAGCTGTTAGCTTTTTTCTAAGTCTAAAATATCATAAGTCTTAATCCCTAAATCAAGATCATGAACACCTAATTAAAACATAATGCGGAAACATCAAAAAGAAACATACCCGAGCCATTAGAAGCCATAAAGATTGAAGTAGAGGTGCGGTAGTGGAAGTCGGCCGGAGGTGATGAAGAAGAGGAAGGCCGGCGGTGAAGAAGACGGCGACGGTGTGGCTATGCACGGGTGACGAATAAGGCTTCGGTCATCGTTCACCTTAGCACCCAAAATCAATCGGGCTTATTCGGGTTTTGAGGGCTAGATTAACACGTACATCTACGCCCCTGCCAAAAACCCCCGTTTTATATGTGCTAGGTGACCGGACCGCAAACCAAAATAGTTAGTAGTCGCCTCCGACATAGCGCGAGGTGGAGGCGTGCCTCCCTGAAATCTCGGGCTCTGTTAGCCCTGCAGATCAACCCAACATTCTCCCCTTTGATCGTAATGCTAACATCATAAGTCCATTTTTGATAAAACAACATACCAAGGCAATGTGATGTGACCATGCCACAATCACATACAACCATAGCGCCCAATATCAAGATTAAACTAAAGGTGAATTCGTTTATTCAGCTTCAATATATTTTAAATGAGAGTATGATGCTACCTAATGATGAAAATATATATTTTTACAGCACCACATCACTTTTGCACCAATTCAAGGAAGAGTTCAACTTGGACACGTTTTGGAATCCAATTCGGCCTTCAGATCAATTTGATTCAGCTTGACAGGCCCAACTTCAAATGTGCATAACTTTCATATACGAAGTCCGCTTGAGGTCCACGAGTACTTCATGGAAAGATTTCCTCATCCTCTTTCCAATGGATCTGGTCTCATCTCTAAATTCCTTCTGAGCACACCGGAATCGTCAAAAGAGTCCACGTTGGGCACGTACTGGAATCGGATTCGAACTGCTGCGATGTTGTCAAGTTCAAACGGACATAACTTTTTCATACGGACTCCGTTTGGGACGTTCTTGGACTTCATGGAAATCTTATCAAGTCTACTTTCTAAAGGATTTAACCCCACCTTCAAATTTTATCCGAGCCGGCCGCAATCGTCGAAAGAGTCCACGTTGGGCACGTACTGGAATCGGATTCGAACTGCTGCGATGTTGTCAAGTTCAAACGGACATAACTTTTTCATACGGACTCCGTTTGGGACGTTCTTGGACTTCATGGAAAGCTTATCAAGTCTACTTTCTAAAGGATTTAACCCCACCTTCAAATTTTATCCGAGCCGGCCGCAATCGTCGAAAGAGTCCACGTTGGTTTTTGAGTCCGAGTCAAAAGGGTGCTGCGCCACCTCCACTTGGGTCCGTGGACCTTGTAATGCTATATAAGAGCCATCTTTTCCCTATGCTAGGACTTAGGTTTTGTTTAGATTAGTTTAGCCCCATGTGCAAACTCCACGTTGTCTCTTGTGTCGACTAGACCAACAGATTCGTGTTACAGAACCTCAACTATCTTGTGCGACTTTTATATCTAGTAATTTTCAGATTGCTCACTATCCTTGTTCTTGCTTGTTCTTTGATTGCATGCAGGAATAGACCTTCGTGGTCAGGTCAACCGCGTTCTTGGCACGGTTGATAACAACTTGGAATTGGTTCAGCGATTGCTAAGGCGCAAGCGTCGTCGTACGGTTGTAGTCGGATCGCAAGGGTCACGTCCACCAAAATCAAAGTTATCATCCTATCGGAAGATCGGGACCCCATGGCTCCATCAGTTGGTATCAGAGCTTCAGTTGACCGGTAGGAATTTCTTGTATCCCTAGTTAGTAGTTTGGTTTTATTTCCATAGTCCGTAAAACTGTCCTACAAAAAAGAGTTAATTTCCACTGTCCAAACCTCGTTGTGCCTTTCAATCTATTAGTTTTGATTTGCTAAATTGAGTTTATGTTCGTTTTAGCTTTGTCTAGTTGCTGGTCATATCCTTGATTCCATAAATATCCAAATAAAAAAATTCCCACTCCAAACCCTAATTCCAATTCGGCTGAATTTTCCGTTCTCTGCAGCCGCCACCAAAAAAGTCATAACTTTTGATTCCCTGATCCTTTTTGAGTGAGACCACCTCCATTATATTAATAACTTCATTATCTATCTGCCTATAAAATTTTGCTTCAATCCAGTACGGCAGTAAAAAGATATCTGCGGTGCAAGTTGACCTAAAATTCCAGTTTGAATCTGCAATAGTCTGCAGTTGTGATTTTTGTGCGAATTTTTCAGTCGGTTTGTGGAACTTGGCCCCAAAACAAAAGTTGTGGAAAAGCCGTCAGGAAACTGTAAAAAAGAATCATTGAAAAGAGGCAACTGACAGAAAGTTACGACCGAAATACCAACGTGCTGTCCAGTGGACAGAAATTTTCAGTTTTCAGTTTTGGGTCAATCCTTGTGTTCTTCAATTCCAAATTGCATTCTATTGAATTATCTTGTGTCTATCACTCCTATACTTTGTTATACACTTATTTAGCCTTCATCCATCCTTGTTTGATCAGCAACATAGGCTATGTGCTAGATATCTGAACTATAATTCAATTATATGCAATTTCTAAAATTAACTCGATTGTTCTCCATTGCTACATATTGAGCCTTCCAAGCTATACCTTATACTAACCGAGCAGATTACATCGAACCGTCTCTTGCAATCGCTGAACTAATCACCAAAGTCAGTTTTATCACGAACCAGCCACCGGTTGCACCACCTGTTTGCTTTGGTAAGAACTTGTAAGAATTTGGTAAGAGCTTGAGAGATGTGTGACTTGATTTGAGCCTCCACATCCCAGTAGTTGATAGGAATATATACTTGTGATTTGTTTCCTTGTTTTCTACTAACAATGACAAGCTTGAGAAAATTGGTAGATTACGATGTCATCGCGGCAGATTTGAACTCAAAGGAAACAACTACCGGTATACATCTTGCCACTCACCGCTGAGAGTACGTCTTCGGACTACTTCTTGTGGGTTACTATGTTGGATAGTTACTTTGAAAGACAAGATCTTGATCCTTATGAGAAGATGAGCATGGCAAGGACGGCGATTGGTGATGTGCAACATTGGTGGTCGAATCTCGAGTTCCACTACATATACACATGGGAGGAGATGAAGAAGAAATTGCAACGTCGTTTTGTATCTCCACCACCCACGGTCACAAGCGAGGTGCAACCTAAGGTAACTGAAAATGCTGATATTATTTTGGCTCCTAATCCATCTACGATACCGCCGAGGCGCTTAAAGAGATGAAGGATGATCCGTGCATCTCATGCCATTAGAGGAGAAGTTTGAGGTACCTACAGTATCTGATGAGGACGATAATGACAAAGGTATTGATTTGGTGCTACAACAAGACATAGAGCAACCTTGTAAGTATATACCGCAGTAGTTCAATCTTTTGATATTCCTTGTGTTAACTTGAATGAACCATGTGCTGATCTAAATTCTTATAATTTTGTACATGTCGAATTAATTACACATAAGGAAGTATTTGATAGAATAGCCCCTGCTGATGCATTGTGCTATATCATGCTTAATGAGGCCGTTAGTTTGGAATGTGCTATGAAGAAAGTTTCTGACCTTTTATATCTAAATTCTCTATCTAGCACGTACACCTATTATTTTAAATTAATTGGGGATTATGGTGTAGACAATCAATTTCTTGTATATCGAATATGCATAACTTGTGATCACATGGATGAACTCAAGCTTGTTGTTTTGAACAACAACTCTTATATGCTGAATTTTGTTCATTATGAAAGAAAAATAAAATCTAGTGATCATTCAATGCTTATGTACTCTTCTATTGAACCATCTAACATTGACAATCTGAATAATGAAATTGATGTATGGAAGAACTTGCAAATCTTTTCACCCTTTCTAGATAAATTTGTTATTGCTCAATTGAAATATGATTATATGGATGAACTTTGTTTGATTCCAAAAGTTGTAGCTTTGCCCATATGTGCCATTTGCATAAATGCTTGATTACATTTGCAAAACTAGTTTCAATAATTGCTGTGTGGGAATTTTTGATTTGCTCATTAACTTATATGATTACTCTTGGGTTAATAATACAATGAGTTATTATGTTCGCTGTTGTTTTATAACATTAATTGTGCAACAACGAAGAACTGTTAAAACGGATGACATATACATATACCATGCATACACCTTGGCTTCATTGCTACCCTATTTTCAGCTTATCAAAAGCGAGGATGGCTTTGTTTGCAAGAAGGGAGGATGATAAGAACATGTACCCTATGGAAACAACCATATTTGCTATACTTATTGTTCCAATAGCAAGAGCTCCTATGCATCACTTAAATTATCAGGTGAGCTCGTTTCAAGGAGGTTTTACTTTGTGTTATAAAAAACTTATGATATTACATAATGAGAGCTTGCTGCATTTGTTATCATGTACCGAGATTTATGATCAAGATCATACAATACATGAGGCTACACATATGTTAAAACCGAGGACGGTTTTCTGTCAAGAAGGGGAGGATGATGTGACCATGCCACAATCACATACAACCATAGCGCCCAATATCAAGATTAAACTAAAGGTGAATTCGTTTATTCAGCTTCAATATATTTTAAATGAGAGTATGATGCTACCTAATGATGAAAATATATATTTTTACAGCACCACATCACTTTTGCACCAATTCAAGGAAGAGTTCAACTTGGACACGTTTTGGAATCCAATTCGGCCTTCAGATCAATTTGGATTCAGCTTGACAGGCCCAACTTCAAATGTGCATAACTTTCATATACGAAGTCCGTTTGAGGTCCACGAGTACTTCATGGAAAGATTTCCTCATCCTCTTTCCAATGGATCTGGTCTCATCTCTAAATTCCTTCTGAGCACACCGGAATCGTCAAAAGAGTCCACGTTGGGCACGTACTGGAATCGGATTCGAACTGCTGCGATGTTGTCAAGTTCAAACGGACATAACTTTTTCATACGGACTCCGTTTGGGACGTTCTTGGACTTCATGGAAAGCTTATCAAGTCTACTTTCTAAAGGATTTAACCCCACCTTCAAATTTTATCCGAGCCGGCCGCAATCGTCGAAAGAGTCCACGTTGGGCACGTACTGGAATCGGATTCGAACTGCTGCGATGTTGTCAAGTTCAAACGGACATAACTTTTTCATACGGACTCCGTTTGGGACGTTCTTGGACTTCATGGAAAGCTTATCAAGTCTACTTTCTAAAGGATTTAACCCCACCTTCAAATTTTATCCGAGCCGGCCGCAATCGTCGAAAGAGTCCACATTGGTTTTTGAGTTCGAGTCAAAAGGGTGCTGCGCCACCTCCACTTGGGTCCGTGGACCTTGTAATGCTATATAAGAGCCATCTTTTCCCTATGCTAGGACTTAGGTTTTGTTTAGATTAGTTTAGCCCCATGTGCAAACTCCACGTTGTCTCTTGTGTCGACTAGACCAACAGATTCGTGTTACAGAACCTCAACTATCTTGTGCGACTTTTATATCTAGTAATTTTCAGATTGCTCACTATCCTTGTTCTTGCTTGTTCTTTGATTGCATGCAGGAATAGACCTTCGTGGTCAGGTCAACCGCGTTCTTGGCACGGTTGATAACAACTTGGAATTGGTTCAGCGATTGCTAAGGCGCAAGCGTCGTCGTACGGTTGTAGTCGGATCGCAAGGGTCACGTCCACCAAAATCAAAGTTATCATCCTATCGGAAGATCGGGACCCCATGGCTCCATCACAATGTGTTGCATGGTCAATAAAGTACCATACAACCTCAGTACCTATAGTGTACTACTTTTATCTTAGAATGGATATTCATTATTCTTAATGGGAGTTGGTTTGTTTAAATGTCCTTTTATCCAGAATCAGAGGCTTTCCAATAAACCCATGCCGACAACATGATCACGAAAAATACTGGGTGGTAAGCCTTTAGTAAGTGGATCCGCAAGCATTAACTTAGTACTAATATGCTTGATACTTATAGTTTGATTCTGGATTCTCTCTTTCACAACATGATACTTAATGTCAATGTGTTTGGCAGCACCACTTGACTTGTTGTTATTTGCATAAATGACTGCGGGTTCATTATCGCAGTATAAAATGAGTGGTTTAGAGATGCTGTCTACCACTCTAAGTCCCGGGATATAATTCTTAAGACATACAGCCTGCCCGGTAGCCTCATAACATGCCACAAACTCAGCTTGCATCATTGAAGATGCCGTAAGGGTTTGTTTGGAGCTTTTCCACGAGATAGCTCCTCCAGCGAGTGTGAGCCTGATGTGGATTTCTTAGTATCAACACATCCCGCAAAGTCTGAATCTGAATAACCAATAACATCAAGGCTATCAGAAAACTTATATGTGAGCATGAAATACTTAGTAGCTTGCGTATAACACAAAGCTTTCTCAACGGCTTTCTAGTGGTCTAGTTCTGGATTTGACTAATATCTGCCAAGCATCCCGGTTACAAAAGCTAAATCAGGGTGTGTACATGCTTGAGTATACATAATGCTTCCGACAGCTGAAGCATAAGGAACCGACTTCATCTGATCAGCTTCCTATTGGTTCATTGGACATTGAAATGTCCCAAAATTATTGCCCTTAACAATAGGAGCAGGCGAGCCAGAGCACATATTCATATTGTATTTCTTGAATACTCTGTCAACGTATGCATTCTGAGATAAAACTAATATTCCTTTAGACCTATCTCGGTGAATTTTAATGCCAAGAACATAAGAGGCATCACCGAGATCAAAATTGGATAAAAGAAATCTCTTGGTCTTGAACAGCATATCCTTATCGCTGCTGGCCAATAAGATATCATCCACATAAAGCACTAAGATGGTGAATTTACTCCCCTTGAACTTAACACATATACAGTTATCAACTTCTTTTTCTTTAAAGTTGAAACTTCTTATGATTTTATCAAATTTGAAGTACCACTGCCTCGACGCTTGTTTTAAGCCATAAATGGATTTCTTAAGTCGACATCCCATATGCTCCTTGCTTTTCACGACAAAACCTTCCGGTTGAGCCATGTAAACATTCTCTTGCAAGTCGATATTTAAGAAATGCCGTCTTAACATCCATCTGATATAGCTCTAAAACATAATGAGCTACAAGTGCCATAACAATTCTGAATGAACCCTTAGTTGAGACGGAAGAAAAGATGTCATTATAGTTATTTCCCTCTCTTTGTGAGAAGCCTTTTGCTACAAGCCTTGCTTTGAACCTTTCGATATTTCCCTTAGAGTCATGTTTTGTTTTGTAGACCCATTACAGCCTACTATTTTGACTTTGTCAGGAATTTCTACTAAGTCTCATATATCATTAGTGCTTATAGACTTTAGCTCATCCTCCAATTTTAATTCTTAGGTTGTGCTGATTTTCAACCTTCAGCCTTAAATATCTTGAATTTGTCGAGTGATTCAAAGCGATCTTTAATGGGGAAAAAATAACCATAAATATAACCATAACGGGAGAAAACATCAGTGCAGTGGTCTGAGTCACAGAAAACTAAAAGGTGGAGAATTTCTTCTTTAACGGGAGACGCTACATTCTCCCCCTCGAAATGTGGCCTAAACGACAGTGCCACAGTTTCGAAGAAGTCTCATCATTATTTTTGTGTTTAGCATCATACACATTCAATACAGGAGATTCAATAAGGGAAAACATATAAAGCTTGTCTTGTCTAAAAGCAAGACCAAAATCATTAGAATTAAACTTAATAATGCATTTAACATCTCCAAAAATACATTAAAACATTCATCGTTCAATAAAGAAATTGAAAACAAATTCCTCCTGATGGAAGAGCAAAACTACATTATTGAGATGAAGAATGAAGACGCGAATCAACTGAGCTTCCTTTCCATACGTGACTCTAAGACTTCGCTTCCCCTTTCTTAGTGTTTTTCGCGGTAAGGAATTCCCCTTTTGGCGAGCCACTCAAGAAAGCCTACAGGTCTTTACGAAAATGCCTCGGCTGTTTGCGTATGGCATTCTCCCCTTTAGGCGATCCAATGAAGCGAAGATGAGGTTTTGGAACATAGTGCATTTTAGATGCCGATTCATCTGAGTTAGGGGAGAATTGCAGCTTCTTCTTGGATTTGAAGTCCCCTTTGAACTTCCTTTTATGAGAGCCACCAACATTAAAGGCAAAATCCTTCTTTTCTGTTCTTATCCTTTCTTCCTCCTGGACACACATGGCGATCAAATCGCTCATGCTCCATTTCTCTTTCTGAGTGTTGTAATTAATTTTAAAAGCTGTGTACTCAGAAGGAAGTGATGTCATAATGAAATGAACTAGAAAACCATCAGAAATTGCAATGTCCATGCCCTTGAATTTTTCTGCCATATCAGTCATCATCATGATATGCTCTCTAATACTGCCAGATCCATCATATTTAGAGGTTAAGAGCCTCTGAATTAAGGTACTGGCATAAACTTTAGTTGAACCTTTGAATTTCTCCTCAATTGAAGCCATGTAATCTTTAGCTTTTTCAGAATTGGGAATTGCTCCCCTAATCATGACTGAAATTGTGGTTTTCATAATCATAAGTGACAAGCGGTTAGATCGTTCCCATTTCTCAACATTTTCATCATAAATCTTCTTCTCAGCAAAGTTCTCCTCACCCTCGGTGGGAACGGAACGCCTACTCTTAGTGCATAATCAAGGTCCAAACGCCAAGGACAACATAAATTGCTTCTCTCCACGAGGAAAAATTACTCCCGTGAGTCGCTCAATATTATCAATAGTGGCGACAACGTTCAAGCATTAAGTGATGAATTAAAAATATAGGGCAAAATTAGAATCATCATAAAATATATATATATATATATATATATATATATATATATATATATGCATGTAATTAACCCTACGTTGGTCTCGATTAATAACATGCATTAAAATTATAGTTCTATTCATATCACCGTTGGGCAGAAAATGAAAAGAACTGAAAAACTATGGCGACATATGATTATAAACAACTTTGGTCATCATATAATGATATGAATATATAATGCCAAAATTAATCATAAAGTCTCAAAATTAAAATATCTCGTTGGCGACATATGATTATAAACGACGTTGGTCAGAATATAACCATATGTATACATAATGCCAAAATTTAATCGTGAAAACTTTAAATTAAAATATCTAATTTGCGACATATGATTATAAACGACGTTGGTCAGAATATAACCATATGTATACATAATGCCAAAAAACTAAGCATAAATTTCAAATTTAAATATCTCGTCGGTTCAATTTAATTTTGAGATTATTCATAACAATAACTTAATTATTCATCATAATTTGGACCTCAAAAAAATTACATAAAACAGTGCATTATAATAAACTAAAACAAAATTAAATGCACTAAAAATTAAAATTGTAACAGTGCATTAAAATAAATATAAACAAAAGAAAATGCACTGAAATAAAAAATTTCTGCTGAAAAATGACATCATAAGAAAATTTGGGCCAAAATTCGGCCTTAAAATAAAATTTGTATCAAAATTAGGCCCTTAAAGAAAACGCCCAAAAATATAGCCCATAAAAAAAGCATTGATGGGCCAACAATTTCGTCACGTACCTACCTAAACGGCCCAAAAATATCACGCACGGCCGCGACTCATGTGCGCCGTCGGATCGCATCGGACGGTCAAGAGTGCGCGCGGCCGAGACTAAAGGGGAGAAAACCCTAACCTTAACCATTCGGCTGATTCCACCCGAAAAAATCGGATCTAAGCGGCGGCGGTGGGGAAGCGGAGCGGCCAGACGGGAGGCGGCAAGGCCGGCGGGGCGGGGGGCGGCGGCGCTGAAAGAGCGGCGCGACAGCGACATCGGCGGCAAGACGCCTTCGGGCGAGGCGCCCTCAAGGAGGAGCAAGGCGGCGCCCCTCGGCGGAGCGGCGACCCAGTGGTGGCGGCTCGCTCAAGACCCGTGCATGACGGGAGTGACCCCGGCTACCGTAATGACCAAATATTATTTCAAAATTTCGATAATAAAAATATATAATAATATTAAATTAATTTAATTTAAAATAAAGTAAGTGTTCTTTGGTTGCATAAAATTTGAGAGTTTGGGCTTGCCGTTTTTAGCCTTTTTAAAAAGGTTTTTCTTAAAAGTAATTTGACTAAAAACATAAAACTATTGTCAAGTAAAAGGTATTTGAAAATTTTTGTAAAGAAACTATTTCAAATTAAGTATTTGAAAGTATTTGGATTTTATTTGGATTTTCTGTGATTTTCGAGATTTATTTGGAGTTATCTGGATTTATTTTCAAAGCCCAAAAGTGAGAAAATATGTTCTAAATATTTTATTAAAGCTCAAAAGAATTTACTTAGCCTTTAGTAAACTTCCCAAAATTTTATAATAATTTCTGAAGGGTATTTTTGTAAAAAGTAAAAGAGCAAATTTTGAGTTGAAAATATTTTTGAAGTAAGTAAAAGAGCAAAGTCTAAAAATGTTTTATAGAATTTTTGGGAATTTTTTGGAATTAAAAATCAATTTTTGAAGTCAAAAAGGTATTTTATAAAATATTAAAAAGGCCAAAATGAATTAAAATAATTTTTCGTAAGTATAAAATGTCTGCAGGGATTTTCTGTAATTTTTCTAGAATTTTTTAAGCATTATTTGCTATTTTCCAAATATTTAATTTATTTGGAGTTATCTAGATTTGTTTTCAAAGCCCAAAAGTGGGAAAATATGTTCAGAATATTTTATTAAAGCTCAAAAGAATTTATTTAGCCTTTCCTAAACCTCCCAAAATTTTATAATAATTTCTGAGATTTTCTAAGATTTTAAAATCAACTTTAAAGCTAAAGGGTATTTTTGTAAAAAGTAAAAGAGCAAATTTTGAGTTGAAAATATTTTTAGAAAGTCTAAAAATGTTTTATAGAATTTTTGGGAATTTTTTGGAATTAAAAATCAATTTTTGAAGTCAAAAAGGTATTTTATAAAATATTAAAAGGCCAAAATGAATTAAAAATATTTTTCCTAAGTATAAAATATCTGCAGGGATTTTCTGTAATTTTTCTAGAATTTTTTAAGCATTATTTTCTATTTTCCAAATATTTATAAATATTCCTCCTATTTTCTGAAATTTAAATCCGAATTTTAAATCCGGATTTTCTCGTGCTGCCACGTGGCACTATCTGGTTAAACCCATCTTTTCCTTGCTTAATCCCGGCCGTCCGTTGCCACTTAAACCCCTACGGCCAAGATCTCTCCTTGGCTGCCACGTGTCAACCATCCGGTCAACTTACCCCTTCACATCTCTCTTCTCTCACTTACACGTGGGCCCCACATGTAAGAGTCATCTTCCTCCTCACTTCATCTTCTTCCTCCCTCCATCTCTCTCCTCCAAACCGCATGCGCCACTGCCGCACCGCCAAGCTCGGTTTCCGTGGTTGCTCGCCTGCGCGCCACCCCACGGCCACCCCACTCCCGCCTCCTCCGGACCGAGTGGGACACCGCCGCCTCCTGCTCTGCCTTCCCGAGCCGCCACCGCCAGCGCCATAAGTGCCGCCCAACCTCCGTCGCGCCTCCTCCCTCCACAAGGCGTCGCCTCGGTTTCCTCTCTCGCCGCAACCCCGCCCATTCATTCAATGCGCCGCTGCTCCCACCTCCTCCCGCCGAACCGGCTTCCTACTAAAATCCGGCAAACCCACCCGCCACTCCTATAAACCCCGGAAGCTCTCCTCGACCGCTCCACCCCGCTCCTCTCCCCTCCTCGGCCCGGACCTCCCATGGCCGAGCTCCTCCGCCGAGCACCACCGCCACCGCCTCCGGCCACCTCGGCCCCACCATCGGCGCAGCCGAGTCCGCCGCCTCCTCTACCTCCGCCACCCTTCGCGGGCCGCCGAAGCCGCCGTCGCTCCGACAAGCCGCCACGGCGTGTGCCACCCCATGCGCCGCCACGTCGTCGACCCTCGCTCGCGTGGCGCCCACGTGGCGCCACATCACCGCTCGGTCAGCCCTCCCGCCATGTCAGCATTTTCGGATTTAAAATAATTCCCGCCCCAAAATTCAAAAATCTGCTGACGTCAGCATTGCGTCATAATTCTCTTTTTCTTTATAAAAATAATTCCCGAAAACCCTGCTGACGTCATAATGGTATGTTTCAGTATAAAAATAAATCAAGAAAATCAGCCTTTTCTTTTTCTCTCTTTTAAAACCTTCCGGAAGCCATAACTTGTTCATTTTAACTCCGATTTGAGTCGTTCAAATTTCTAAATTCTCCTAAAATATTAATCTATTCAAATATGTACTAATTTTTTCAATTTTCGAGTTTTATTTGAATTTTATTTGTTTGGTTCTTCGCGTATAGATTTTGGCGATCTCGGAGAGAACGACTTCTGCGATCCTAACCCAGTCTTCAATCAAGGCAAGTTACACCTTTGATCATGTTGACCCTAATATTTAAAATTATTTATGTTGTTTTAAATTATTATGCATGCTTACTTTTATTCAAGTCTAGTTTAAATTCAGTTTTAAAACTATAGTTACACCCAAATTCTTTGGACAGCCAAATTTGACATTAAATGCCATTATACCTTGTCAACCCTAGATAAAACCTAGTTGGTACTATAGTACTAACTAGAAATTTCATAAAATTGCTTAGCCATGCTTAAATTATTATGGTTTGGGACAATCTTTCACATAAAATGATAAACTTTTATCTTGTATTCTTGACTTTGGTGAGTCAGAAATGTTTATAAAATTATTTTCAAACAAAGTATGAAATTGGTTTAGACTTAGGCAAATGGTTAGAGTGGTGGGTGCTTGCTGGCATGCATTGTCGTTTGGTGACGCAATGTTGATTGCCAGGCACGAGGGGTTTGTGGTTGGTGCCTAAGTCGATAAGGACCGATGCAGTGAGCTCTTGTTGCAAAGCCCTTTTCGTACTACTACAAGTCTGGTATGGGACAAACCTGGCCGAATAATTTGTGAAGTTCCAACATGATCTCGCTATAGGCTGAATGTGGGCGTGGCATAGTCCGTGAGAAGTCTCACATGGCACAAGAGGGGGCTCCAGCATGTGGATTCATGATGTGGTGAAACCTTAGTGGCGGCGTGATTATGTTGGCAATGGATCATTGTAAAAGCCTTGTCATGATCTCCTTGCCGCACACCAAAGGAAGTGTGCTTATCCGGTAGCAATATGGGATGATCATGTCTTGTGGGTAAAGCTGTACAACCTCTGCAGAGTGTATAACCTATCCTGGATAGCCGTGCCCACGGTCATGGGCAAGCTGAGTAACGTTTTTCACGGATTAGACTTTGATTTTCAAAATGTTTTATGAAAACCTTGTGAATGGATGGAATCCATGAGAGATTTTGGAAAACAGTATGGATGGATGGAATCCGTACGAGTTGGTTTTGGAAAAGTTGGTCCGGGTGGGATGCCGTGAATAGGTTAGTGTTTGGTTGGAGCCTGCACTAACGTTACTTATGTTGATTACAATGTTGTTTTAATTATTGTATCAAATTCAGCTTTCGCACTTACTTTATGATATTTACTTCAATGTTGTCTTTTATGCAAACTAACCATATTATGTCTTCCTTTGATATTCCAATGCATGCATTAACTCTGTTAATACTCCTGGTGTAACTTGTGGAGTACGTTTGTACTCATGTTGCTAAATTTAATTCTTTCAGAGGAAGCCTTCGACGACTTCGGTGAGGATTGCGACTAGGCCACGCCTTCTGATCATTCGCCTTGTGGGAAGGCCGGATGGGCTCTTTATTATTATTTTTCTTCCGCTGTTATCTTCCGCTGCTATTGTAAACTTTGGCCATCGGGCTCAGAGGGACCGAAATGGCGACAGAGGGGGTGAATGTCGCTCTCTTTAAAATCGCCCCCGAGAAATCGACACTGTTTTTCAAAACGATGCAAAACAAAGCACCTCACAGAAAATTAAAATTAATCTTGCTGAAACTTAGAACGCATGCGACACAGAAAAATTCAGCATAAATCAGAGAGTAGACAGTAAAAATTTCAGCTGAAAATATTGCCGTTTGATCTGCATGCAAAATCACCAAAGATCAAGAGAAGAAATAAAAGAAAATCACTTTTGCTGTTGAAACTGCTCCCACGGCAAAAGAGAAAGGAAGCTAGCTGCCGCTGCCAAAAGGAAAACTGAGACAAAAGAAAACTCTCAGGCTTTAAAAGGAAAAAGAAGAGCGCTTCGAGCGCAAAGATCTGGCGCCAAAGCGCAAATCGGTGAACTCAAAAGAAACAAAAGAAAACTGAAACTGATCGCAGAATCTCAAAGCAGTAATACTAAAGCTACAAACAAGAGGCGAGTGAGCAATAATCTTCACAGAAAATTGTTGGGATGATGAAATGATTAGTTCCCCTGACTCGAGAGCAAACAAAGAAGAAGATTATTGCATCCTGTAAATTGATTCATTTCAGCAGCGAAAATACAGAGCCTAACAAAAGTTTCTGTAGTCAAGAAAGAAAAGCAATCAGCTAAAATCACAAGAGAGTTTCTTTGCAGAAAACAGACACAAATCTCGCTAATCGCCTGCACTCGCACCACTCGAAACCAACACAATCATGCCGTGAGCGATATTAGCTGCAGTGCGCAGAAGATTTTCGGCGGGAAAACGACATCGCAACCACGGATCAAACCGAAGCAATGAGGAGGCGCATGCGTTCTAGCAATCAAGGAACTAGAGATATTACTTCTACTCAAGAAGATACACAGAGTACACAAAGAAGATCAGGATGCACTTTCAGGCCAAAGAAACCAGAGTTCATCTCCTTGTTTCGGCTGGAAAGAACAGAGAGCTGAAATCTGAGTGGAAACTGAAAAGCAAGCAAAAAAATCACTTGGCAAAACAGCCAGCGGAAGAGAAGTTTCCAAGCACAAATCTGCAGACCAAAAAAGCAAATGCTCCAGAAATCGGCAGCACAGGAGAATTCATATAGAGATGCCAAAAGCGGGCGCTTGAATGCAAAAGGAGGAGATAGAAGCATAATCACTAAAAGAAAACAAAACATCTCAGATGAGGGTTTCTAATACCAAAGCCACTGAAATGAGTCCCCATCAGAGAGCAAATCAAGCCTCATCTCCTCAAACAAAGAAATCAATCCAAGGACCTTAAACACCAACAAGAACAAAAACTAACAGAGGGAAAGAACATCATAAAAGCTTAAGCTCAAACCTCTTCATTTCCAATAAAACAAAGACTACAAATGAGTCCCCATACGCATGGACATTAGAACACAAGAAAAGATTACAAAGGACTCAATCCATCCTCTCCCTCTCAATCCTCAAGAACACCAAGAGCCTCACAAGCTTCTTGGGAGGAACACAACACACACAAAGATATGAAAAAGCTCTCAAGTGTCCTAAAGGGTATGCAGCCCCTCACCTCTATTTATAGCCCTTGGCTAACGGGTCTCCAACCCGTTACGCCGGCTAAACCCTAACGGAGCCGTCTCCCGCTTGTGCAGCCTTGCGAAATTCCGTTCGCCCTCCCGCACCTTCGGGAAGCTTCGCGCTCCTTGCCTCGCATGCCTCGCAACCACCTCGAGTCCACGTCGTCTTGACACATCATGACCGTTCGACCTCGGCGCCACTGCGCCTAGTCCGTCCACCGTGTCTCGCCACGACTCCGCCTCGACGTCCTGCAGTCACACAGACAAGAAGCACGTCACATAGCACCGCTCGATACATGAACGCGCAAATAGCATTAGCAAGATCAAACCTGTCGCAACAATGGAATATACATCCTAACCCATACGACTAAGTTTGACCAAAGTCCGACCGAGCCCGTTGCACCATGCAACGTCGGGTCCGGACAAACCGACTCAAACTCGACTTTTGGAAGCAGATGTCAATTACTCATCACTCACAATGGGATGACCTCCACATGGTCTCTCAATCTCCCCCTTGATGAGTATATTGACAAACACCGAAAAAGCACAAAGTTGAGTTTGAAGAGTCTAACATGGTCCATAAGTAAAGAGTGAAGCTAATGACCATGTCGACAGAAGGAGCAAAAGAAAGAACAATTTTTCCTCAAAGCTCCCGAAGTGGCTTTTTCTACCACTATTCTCCCCCTTTTGGCAATAAACCCATCAAGAATGAAAGAAGGAGAAAAAATCATGAAAAATGATGAAAGGCCGATTTGATCATTTTTTTTAAGTATGTAGAGCCATGAGAATTATCCAAAATGACCAACATATATTACATCAAGCCATATCTTACAAATATGCTACAAAGATCATGACTAAGTATGTAAAGAGAAGCTAAGCAACATAAGGCATATTCTGAATTTTAGTTGAAGTGCTTAGCAAGTCAAGTCAATCATGATTTTAGTCTAGCTAATGATATCCACAAATGATGCAAGCCATGTCAATGAGCTAAATGGAATCAAGAAGCTAGTGTTGAGCCAACTAGAGTGCTATTTGTTCAAGAATGATACAATTGTTGAAGTACTTTGAAATTTTTTTTTAATTGAGCACTTTTGACATTTTTCTTTTGAGATCTCATGATTGTTTTCAATCATATTTTGTCATGTGCTAGACCTCAAGCCTTATGCGATCATTCCAAGCGAGAAGCTTAAGGAAATGATCTTGGTCATCCAAATCTCCCCGAGTTCATGCCTTGTGCAATGGCAAGCCGTCTCATGAGAAGGAATTGGTGAGATCGGTTTTTCGCACGAAGAGATCTTTTTTGATAGATTGTACTAACTTATGTGTCATCAAGAAACTACATAGCTCAATCTATTGCTCAACTAAGATTCAAGACTCAACTCGGCCTATTTGACATGGCAAGAACCATAAAAAGATAACACAAAGCTGACTAGTCTCAAATATGAACATGACAGGAATTAGGTCAAATTTAGCATTTTAATTAACCTATCAGGGCAAAGACTTGACTACACATATAAAGTCATGATCAAATTAGCAATGGAGCATAAGTCATGGCAAAATGTATTTATAATGAAAACATGTCATGAAAGGATAATAATCATGGCTCCATTAAGTTATGTTACAAATACAAAGAAGAACATCCAGCTCCCTTAACAATTGATGCAACTTTCAGTTCAAGTTGAGTTATGTCATCATTAAAATCTAGAAGTTCCCAAATGAACTCCCCCTGAACCAAAGCAATAAAACGAGAAGCTGGCAAATAAATCACGAAAATAGGCAGTCCTTAAAGCATAGATAAGATAGAGAATACTAATGACTCAGACTAACTCCTATCTACCCCATATGACTCCAGGACAACAGCTGTCGAGTAAAACACACACTAGAGAGCAAACACGCACTGCCTGCCCGAGGGTGGCCCAACCCTCGCTAGAACCTAAAAGAAGTGAGTGAGCTCAACCTAGTGAGATAAGAAACAGCTATCTGACAAAGACAAGATAAGAGCAAGAAGTCTAAGCACTCGACAAGAGACACACTCTAACCTATGCTAGAAGGACTAAACCCAATGCACCCAAAAATGTGATGCAATAGTAAGGATACAGAAGCATAAATAATATGATAAAGCATTAAATCCCAAAGCTCCCCCTCACAATAGTCCGTAAGGACAAACCACCCCAAGCTCTCCCCGTAGAGCTAAAAACCTCGCGCTATCCAAAGGCTTGGTGAAGATATCAGCCAACTGGTGGTCACTCTCCACAAACTGGAGCACGATGTCACCCTTCTCTACATGGTCTCGAAGAAAATGATATCTGATATCGATGTGCTTGGTCCGAGAGTCTGCACTGGGTTCTTAGCAATGCTAATCGCAGACGTGTTATCGCAAAGAGCGGAACACGATCGATAGCTAACAAAGTCCCGCAGTCGAGACCATCCAAAGCACTTGGCTACAGCAACTGGCTGCAGCAACGTACTCGGCCTCTGCGGTGGACTGTGCAACACCGGACTGCTTCCTCGAAGACCAAGAAACGAGAGAAGTGCCAATGAACTGGCAGGTGCCCGAAGTACTCTTCCTATCTATCCTACAACCGGCAAAGTCTGCATCCGAATAGGCTCTAAGGGATAGACAGGATGAGGAAGAGTACCGGATACCATAGTCAATGGTAGCTCGAAGGTACCGAAAGATGCGCTTCACCGCCTGGCGGTGAGATACGCGAGGAGAAGCTTGAAACCGGGCACAAAGACACACGAAAAGTGTATGTCCGGTCTCGAGCGGTGAGGTACAAGAGAGCCAATCATACTTCAACTCTTTTGATCAACTGGCTCGCCGTCCTCATCTGGGTCAAGTGTGGCCGTAGAAGCCATCGGAGTCGACACCGGCTTTCCATCACTCATGTCGAAGCGTCTCAGGAGATCACGGGTGTACTTGCCTTGATGCAAGAAGGTACCCTCCCGAGTCTCGCTTGATTTGGCCGAGGAAGAAAGTCAACTCACCCATCATGCTCATCTCAAACTCGGTGCTCATGACATCCGAGAACTGTGAAACTAGAGCATGAGAAGAGCCGCCAAAGATAATGTCATCGACATAAATTTGGCGACGAAAGGTCATTATGCCGGCGAATGA
The DNA here is from genome assembly GCA_036346245.1 of Bonia amplexicaulis. Taxonomy (NCBI): domain Eukaryota; kingdom Viridiplantae; phylum Streptophyta; class Magnoliopsida; order Poales; family Poaceae; genus Bonia; species Bonia amplexicaulis. The sequence continues at coordinate 10,659,159 of CM070750.1, forward strand.
ACAAGGTCTTGTCAACTTTACCCATCTCAAAATTATGTCTCAATAGATAGGACTTAAGCCTCTCATACCAAGCTCTAGGGGCTTGCTTAAGTCCATACAATGCTTTGGAAAGCTTGAAGACATGACTAGGGTATTTGGGGTTCTCGAAACCTGGAGGCTGTCTGACATAGACTTCTTCCTCAATGAAGCCATTGAGAAAGGCACTCTTGACGTCCATCGGTAAAGCTTGAAACCCTTAGAAGCTGCAAAGGCAAGCGAATTCTAATGGCCTCAAGACGAGCTACGAGGGCAAAGGTCTCCTCGAAATCCGCACCCTCAACACGGAGTACCCATGCAACCAGCCTAGCCTTGTTTGAATGACTAACCCATCCTCACTTTGCTTGTTCTTGAACACCCATTTGGTTCCAATGATATTTTGATCTCGAGGGGCTCAACAAGCGTCCGCACCTTGTTTCTCTCGAAACTCTCTAGCTCCTCATGCATGGCGTTGACCCAAGACTCGTCGATAAAGCATGGCAAACGTCCTTGGGCTCAAAGGAAGCTACGAAGGCGAGTGGAGATGAAAAAGTGACACGCCGAGACTTGGAACGTGTGACTCGCTCAAATAGATCTCCAATCATCTCGCTCGGAAGGATGAGATTTTTGGATATGTCTTGGAGGTCTGGATGAGATGAAGAAGTGGCCTCTACCTCGTTACTGACGGGGTAGGAGCAGAGCCACTAGCTCCGAAGAAGCGTAAGGTAAGGGTCGATCGCCTCGAGGTGCGGTGGAAGAAGGCACCTCAAGGGGTGGAAAAGGGACCGGATCGGGTAGACAACCCTCATCTCCATCATCCTCATCATCCACAAAGATGGTCTCGGATTGCTCTAGTGAACCTGAGATATCGGGCCTAGTCCCCGGACTGGCCTCATCGAAAGTTACCTCACAGGTTTCTACCATTTTACTAGACTCGCAGCCCGCACCCTATAGGCCCGCCAAGAAGTCGAGTAGCCCGAAAAAGTCCATCACAAGAACGTGACTCGAACTTATCTAGGTTCCCTGACTTGAATAAAACACTTGCAACCAAACACACGAAAATGAGAAACACCGGGCTTTCGCCGTATCTCAACTCATAAGAAGTGCGGTGCAAGTGTGCCCAAGAAAACTCGATTGGAAACATGGCAGCGGTGGCTATAGCCTCACCAAAACTTCCGCGGTGTAGAGTACTCATCAAGCATCGTCCTGGCCATCTCGACCAAGGTACGGTTCTTCCTCTCCACAACGCCATTCTGCTGGGGGACGTATGGAGAAGAGAACTGGTGCTCTACACCTGTCTCACCACAGAAACTCTCAAAGTAGGAATTCTTGAACTCCGTGCCATTGTCACTGCGGATCGCTCGTAAGGCACCTGGAAGCTCAACAGAAAGCCTACTAAAAAGACATCGGAAATGAGAGAACGTCTCATCCTTGAGGCCAAGAAAACACCCAAGAATACCTCGAAGTCATCGACTACGACAAGAACATACCACTTCCTCCCGCCGACCGCACTCAGCCGGTCCAACCGTATCCATATGGAGCGGTGTCCCGGTGCATCGGTCATAGTAACTGTGACCGGAGGATGAGAAGCGGCAACCATCTTGCCGTGCCGGCATGGAGCGCAAACAAGATCTTTGACCATCTTGAGTTTCGGCAGACCACGAATGAGATCGTGGCCGCTAACTCGAGTCAAATGGTCAAATCCAATATGACCAAGTCTCCTATGCCAGAAGGAAAGGTTGCGGGACTCAGAAGCAACCAAACACCGGAGAGAATCACCAAAAGACTCAGAAAAATCAGCACGAAAGATCCTCCCAAAACGAGAAATTCCGCAAACCAGACTACCCGAAGAATCAAGAATTTTGCAATTGTTTTTCTTAAAACTCACCTCAAAGTCGTCATCGGTAAGCTGAGAGACTGAAAGCAAATTGTCTTGCAGACTTACTAACCAAGGCAACATCTTTTAAAACAAATGAATCATTAATGCACACTGTACCTTTGGCGATGACTCGCCCAGAAGAGGCGTCTCCGAAGGTGATCGTCTCATCACACGAGCACGGCAGGGAAGAAAACCAACGGAATCTCCGGTCATGTGTCGTGAACACCCGGAGTCTACAAGCCAAACCTTTCCCTTCCCTGCCCGGCGAACCTGAGTCAACAAGAGAGCAAAGTCTCAGTACTGGGATAAATCAACATAGATTTTGGCACCCAATACTGAGTCACACGTCGAGCAGAAGAAGTAGTCACAGACGACTGACCTCTAACTACCCTACGCTCTCCGTCGCTCAAAGAATCAGAAGGTCTATGTGCGACTGAGTCATTGCTTTGGTCCGGCCGCTACGGGAGGCGAGTCGAGCACCGGCGACGCCCGATCACGCCCGGGTAGGCATCTCGATGGGGAAAGCGAGATCTACCCTCGGGACGGCGGAAGTCACGACCGAGAGGGAGCACGAGGACTAAAACGAAGACTCGGAAAAACCAAGTCCTCGGTCTTGCCCAAAGCTACCAACATAGCAAACCTAGACCTCGTGTTGGTCTTAAGTGCACTCAAGGTGCGGGCTGACCACGAATCGCCTAAGAGACTCAAGCCACGGTCTCTTCGCGCGATCTTGGCGCGCTTGAAGCAATGGTCAAACAAATGCCCATCCTTCTGACAGAAGGTGCAATGATACTTCGCCTTCTGAGGGGCTGAAGTAGCATGAGATGGCCGCCGACCGAGAGGCCGGCTGCGGTGAAATCACCTTGTCGTCGAAATCCCTTGGACAAAGCCCGATCTAAATTGAACTTTCTTGTTCTTGGCTTGACCTCGATCACACCGCGGCTATTGGTGCGAGCACGGCGGTGGATGTTTTCTCACATCCTCACGGAAATCATATCCTAGACCATGTTTGAACTTGCAAATCTTTGATTGGTCTAGAATAAGATTGAGATCCTTCTTGCCTCCTACAAATTTCTCGAGAGTGTTCATAAGGTCCGACACTCCCGAAAGAGAGGTGCAAGAAGAGCAAGGAGGAGGAGAAGCAGCAGAAGGTAAGGGAGCAGGAGAACGACCAGCAGCGGAGGGAAGGCGGCTTGTGCACGCACAGCCGATGTAGAAGAGACAGTCCTACTGCTAGCAGGTTGGTTCGCATCGCTAGGCGTCTCTACCTTACAGGGGCTTCTCCCCTTCTCCACAACCACATTACAAGCACAAGGTGGCTTCTCTAGTAGGTCCTTAGTTAGCTTCACATTTCTCATCCAATGCAATCAAGTTAGATTTTAGTTTGTTACAATTAATGCATGGTGAGCTAACAGGTCCTTAGAAGCAAACCGAGCCAACTTCTTATCATGATCAATCATTTCTTGAAACTGTTTGGAAATGATTCAAGCTCGTGATCGATTTAGGACAATTCACACATGAAGCAATAGGCTCAAGTAGAAAAGCTTGTAATTCAGCAATTTTATGATCTGCCCGTTTTAGGTTCATCTTCAAATTGTTACAACTTTCACAAGTCTCGGGCAGATCGAGAAGCAATGTATAAAGACCTCTAAAAGCATTATCCTTATCCTCACATGAGGTGCAAGAAGTAGTCTCAACGGTAGATGAAGGAAAAACAATCCTAGATATCTCTAGTTCAGCGAGCAGACTAACATTCTCCACCTTAAGAATATCTAGCTCAGAGGTCACACTATCATATGAAGTCCTTAGCTTCTCCATATCACCAATCAAGGCGGGGCATGTATCACATTAGTCACGAGAGGAAGCGGATGTAAGTGAAGTAAGCTCTCGTGACAATCTAGCTACTTCCTTCTCTAACTCAGTACACCTAGCCTTAGCTCTAGCATGAAATCCACCTAGCTTAAGAAAAGCATGATTGAGCTGGTCATAGGTGGGGCATACCTCGTCCGAGTCGGATGAGTACATTGTCGCTCGATTAGCCCTCGAGGGCCATGAAGCACATGCCGGAGAAGTCTTCGCCGCTCTTGGGGTCTTGATCACCCGTCCCGTCGTCGTCGCTCCATCCCTCCACCTCGCTGAGGTCGAGGTCGTCGAACGCGGAGAGGACGCGGTGGAAAAGCTTCTTGGCCTTCCCAAAGTCGCGGAACTTCTTCTTGCCTTGCGTGCAGTGGAGGCTTCTTGTTGCGGTTCTTGTCGGTGTAGTCGTTCTTGACCGAACCGCCGTAGTCGTTCTTGCCCTTCTCCAGCTTGGGGCAGTTTGCTCGAATGTGGTTGGGGCCACCACACTCAAAGCAAATCAATGGTCCTCTTCTCTTTCCATCCCTCCTCCTCTTGTAAGCATGGGAGAACTTCCGAGCTAGGAGGGCCATTGTTCATCCTCTAGGCGCTCTAACGATCATCGGTTACATCACGAGAGCGATAGGGAGAACCCAAAGAGAATCAGCGAAGAACCGAGCGGCGGTGGGATGGGTGACTAGTGCCATCGATGAGACTTCGACCGACGAGACTATGTCAATCTCGTGAGTCTTGAGGCGAGTAAAGCGCATCAAGAGTCAGGGTCGAGAGGTCCGTGGTGTCCTTGATGGTAGTCACCTTCATTTCCCAAACCCTAAGATCGAGTGCTGAAAGAATCTGTCGAGCGTTATCCGAGTCGGAGTATGTGAGACCGACGGCTCGGAGGTTGCTCGAATCTTATGAAAGCGAGAAAGCACTCGTCTAGGGACTCACCGACAAGCATCTCAAATTTCTTGTAGTCGCTTGAACTGGTCTTGTCGCACCGTCTTTATTTGGGTGGTGCCCTCATGGTAAGCATTGAGAGTCACCCAAATATCGAAGGCCGACGTCAGGTGAGAGATGCGATCAAATTCGCTCCTGCTCAATCCCTGAATGATGATGTTCCTCGCCTTTGCGTTTGCCTCAACATCAGCCATATTCCCGGCATTGATGTTCTCATCGGCGGGAACAACAAAGCGGACATTGACCTTTCGCCAGATGAGCGTAGCCACGAGCTCGGATGTAGGTCTCCATCCGGCTCTTCCGAATGGAAAATCCATCCCATCAAAGATCGGGGGCTTGGTCGAGTACTTGTCCGTCGCCATGGCTCTTGAGACCGGTTAAAGATCTATCAAGAAGAGCTAACCGCTCGATACCAATTGTAGGACCGAAATGGCGACGGAGGGGTGAATGTCGCTCTTTTTAAATCGCCCAGAAATCGACACTGTTTTTCAAAACGATGCAAAACAAAGCACCTCACGAAAATTAAAATTAATCTTGCTGAAACTTAGAGCATGCGACACGGAAAAATTCAGCATAAATCGAGAGTAGACAAGAAAATTTCAATGAAAATATTGCCGTTTGATCTGCATGCAAAATCACCAAAGATCAAGAGAAGAAATAAAAGAAAATCACTTTTGCTGTTGAAACTGCTCCCACGGCAAAAGAGAAAGGAAGCTAGCTGCCGCTGCCAAAAGGAAAACTGAGACAAAAGAAAACTCTCAGGCTTTAAAAAGGAAAAACGAAGAGCAGTTCAGAGCGCAAAGACTGCTGGCCAAAACTGCAAATCAGTGAACTCAAAAGAAACAAAAAGAAAACTGAAACTGATGCGAAATCTTGAAGCAGTAATACTAAAGCTACACCAAAGGCGGTGAGCAATAATCTTCACGAAAATTGTTGGGATGATGAAATGATTAGTTCCCCGACTCGAGAGCAAACAAAGAAGAAGATTATTGCATCCAGTAAATTGATTCATTTCAGCGGTAATCTGAGCCTAACAAAAGTTTCTGTAGTCAAGAAAGAAAAGCAATCAGCTAAAATCACAAGAGAGTTTTGCTGCCGAAAACAGGACACAAATGCTGCTAACTGCCCAGAATTCTGCACCACTCGAAACCAACACAATCATGCCGTGAGCAGTATCAGCTGCAGGCTGCAGAAGATTTTCGGCAGGGAAAACGGCACTGCAACCACAGATCAAACCGAAGCAATGAGGAGGCGCATGCGCTCTACAAATCAAGGAACTAGAGATATTACTTCTACTCAAGAAGATACAGTACACAAAGAAGATCGGGATGCACTTCGGGGCCAAAGAAACGAGTTCATCTCCTTGTTTAATTTGGAAAGAACAGAGTGAAATCGAGTGGAAGCGAAAAGCAAGCAAAAATCACTCGGCAAAACAGCCGGTACAGAGAAGTTTCCAAGCACAAATCTGCAGACCAAAAAAGCAAATGCTCCAGAAATCGGCAGCACAGGAGAATTCATATAGAGATGCCAAAAGCGGGCGCGAATGCAAAAGGAGGAGATAGAAGCATAATCACTAAAGAAAACAAAACATCTCGGATGAGGGTTTCTAATACCAAAGCCATCGAAATGAGTCCCCATCGAGAGCAAATCAAGCCTCATCTCCTCAAACAAAGAAATCAATCCAAGGACCTTAAACACCAACAAGAACAAAAACTAACGAGAGGAAAGAACATCATAAAAGCTTAAGCTCAAACCTCTTCATTTCCAATAAAACAAAGACTACAAATGAGTCCCCATACGCATGGACATTAGAACACAAGAAAAGATTACAAAGGACTCAATCCATCCTCTCCCTCTCAATCCTCAAGAACACCAAGAGCCTCACAAGCTTCTTGGGAGGAACACAACACACACAAAGATATGAAAAAGCTCTCAAGTGTCCTAAGGGGTATGCAGCCCCTCACCTCTATTTATAGCCCTTGGCTAACGGGTCTCCAACCCGTTCGCGGCTAAACCCTAACGGAGCCGTCTCCGCTTGTGCAGCCTTGCGAAATTCCCGTTTAGCCCTCCCGCACCTTCCGGAAGCTTCCGCTCCTTGCCTCGCATGCCTCGCAACCACCTCGAGTCCACGTCGTCTTCGACACATCATGACCGTTCTGACCTCAGCGCCACCTGCGCCTAGTCCGGTCCACCGTGTCTCGCCACGACTCGCCTCGGCGTCCTGCGGTCACACGCACAAGAAGCACGTCACATAGCACCGCCGATACATGAACGCAAATAGCATTAGCAAGATCAAACCTGTCGCAACAATGGAATATACATCCTAACCCATACGACTAAGTTTGACCAAAGTCCGACCGAGCCCGTTGCACCATGCAACGTCCGGGTCCGGACAAACCGACTCAAACTCGACTTTTGAAGCAGATGTCAATTACTCATCACTCACAATGGGATGACCTCCACATGGTCTCTCGGGCTCATATTTAGTTAAATAAAATTTATCATTATGCATGATATTTGTCTTTGTTCTGCTTGTGTGCACTAAGCTTTCACAGGATAGTGCGATTAACACGAGAGGGTTTCGGAGTTGTTGCTCGGGTCCCGACAAGCGCGGCGAGCCGGCGCCTGAAGGCGGCGCAAAGGCGGGCTGTGGCCGACACGGCGGCAGCCCCGGCGGCGCCCGGCGGTCATGAGGTAAGCCCGAGCCGATCCCTATATTCCCTTTTTTTTGTTCTTTCCGCCGATCTAAGATCCAAAAAAAAGTTTGGGGTTCGGGAAAAGTGATTTTCATAAGTTTTTTTTTGAATCCCCTCCCCTCCTTCTAAAAATTCTAAGCCGAAAAAATATCTAGGGTTCACCTCCTTCTTTATGCTAGCCGAACAAAAAACCGAAACAAAAAAAAAGTTCTAGGGTTCTAGGTTGATTTTAGGGAAGGCTCTCATACCAATGTTAGCTTTTTTCTAAGTCTAAAATATCATAAGTCTTAATCCCTAAATCAAGATCATGAACACCTAATTAAAACATAATGCGGAAACATCAAAAAGAAACATACCCGAGCTATTAGAAGCCATAAAGATTGAAGTAGAGGTGCGGTAGTGGAAGTCGGCCGGAGGTGATGAAGAAGAGGAAGGCCGGCGGTGAAGAAGACAGCGACGGTGTGGCTATGCACGGTGACGAATAAGGCTTCGGTCTTCGTTCACCTTAGCACCCAAAAACCCCCGTTTTATATGTGCTAGGTGACTGGGACCGCAAACCAAAACAGTTAGTAGTCGCCTCCGATTAAGGCGCGAGGTGGAGGCGTGCCTCCCTGAAATCTCGGGCTCTGTTAGCCCTGGAGATTAACCCAACAACAGCCACTATAATGTGCTTGGCTCGGAGATGGGCAGCTAGCAACCTCTTCAAGTATCAGAGATCGTGCTGCAATTCTTCAAGAAAAGCCTCCTTGATTCGCTTCAACCTAAGGAGAGCATCGTGCATGCTGATGCGTTCGTCAGGTGACTCCACAGCGCAAGATAAGGCAACCTCCATGATGGGAAGTATCAGGTAGTCCAGCTCCTGCTGCTGCTCCTCGGTACCACTCTGCTGCCCCCCTCCAAAGCAGTTGGTTGTGCCCCTGAGCCGCTCGTCGATTACTTCACCGGCTCGATGTGGGAATGCATCTCGCACCTATTTCTCAAGGTTCATATCCCCTCCAAAGCCCTGTTCAATGGGGCTCTTTCCAGTGATCATCTCAAGGAGCATTACTCCAGAGCTGTAGACATCCCCTCTTGTCGATAGTTCACTCCCATATCCATATTCTGCATGACATGAGTTTACTACGATAAATTGGCCTGTGCATTATTGATGTCTAATATTGGCAGCAAAAGTAATCTTTTTTCTTTCTAAAAGAGAACATTTATATGAAAATTTATACATAGAATAGAATAGCTAAAAAGAACACCTGGTGGGATATAGCCAAGGGAGCCCTTAAGGCCATGAGTATTGGAACTATGTTCTTGCCCCGGTGGCATTGGAGCTAACGACCTAGCCAGCCCAAAGTCGCCGATCTTTGCTGTCATGTCTCCATCGAGCAGCACATTAAGGAGATGGAGATGACGTTCTCTAGCTGGCCAATGCCCTCTGCTAGTGAACCAGTTAGTGAATTGTACGATAGATTAAGGAGAGAACTAAGGCTCTTGAGTGAAAACAGAGAAGCAGGGATGTTCCCATTGAGGTTATTGCTTGATATGTCCAGCGAAAGCATACGTCGGAGGCGGCCCAACTCCTCTGGGATTCCACCCACCAGCTCATTGTTGTTCATCTCCAGCTTTGTTAGTGCAGTAAGGTCACCAACATCCACTGGGATTGGCCCTGATAATTTGTTCCCAGCGAGACTAAGCATGGTTAGCTCCTTGAGTAGGCCTATCTCTGGTGGGATACCTTTGGAGAGTTGGTTGTAGCTCATGTTGAGCAATGTTAGTGAGGTTAAAAGCCCAACAGAGGGTGGTATCTGCCCACTTACTGCATTGCCACCAATGTATAGCTTTGCAAGAGAGCTCGACAAGTTGCCAATTGAATTAGGGAGTGTACCCTCAATTAGATTCTCATCAATGGCAATGAATTGGAGCTTAGTGCAGTTTGTGAGTTCTACAAGGATGCTTGTGGTGTCAGCAATTTGATTGAATCCAATGTTGTACATGACAAGGTCACGAAGTCCACCAAGGCCCGGCGGCACGAGCCGCTAAGGAAGTTGTGGGACATCCTTATGCTTTGGATCTTTGTCACATTGTGGAGAGATGGTGGGATTGCCGGATTGGACCAGTGAAACTATTGATGCAGAAGTGGAAGATACCAAGGTTTGGAAGATGAAGGCCAATGTCACTAGGTATCTCCCCATGTAGGTCATTTGATGCTAGAGCAAAGAAAGCAAGCGTGGAGAGATTGTAAAGTGGCCCAGGAACTGTGCCTTTGAGGTTGTTTATAGAGAGCTGTATGTATTGGAGTTGACATAGATGACCTAGATCATCAGGAATTGTACCTGTGAGGTTGTTTGTACCAACATCAAGAGTGTTCAGCAATGATAGGTTGCCAATGGATGGTGGGATACTACCATTCAGCTGGTTCTGTCCTATCTTCAAGACCTGGAGCTTCTGAAGAAAGTGAATGGTTGCAGGTATAGCACCAGAAATGGTGTTCCCTGACAAATCAAGGCTTATTAGATTGGTGCAGTTCGTAAGGGCTGAAGGAACAGTTCCTGTCAGACCGTTAGAACTAGATTTAGTGTTTGGAGTCGACCTAGCTGACCGATTTGGTTAGGAATCTCACCAACAAAGCGGTTATTCTGTAGGTACAAGGAACGGAGATATGAGAGATTGCCAATGTCAGGGCTGATCTGGCCAATCGAGTTGAGGCCCCGGAGATCCAACACTGAAACTCTACTTCTACGATCACATCGCACCCCGGTCCACATACACACCGAGGAGCCATTCCCCCAGGACAATAGCGCACCCAAGGGATCATTGGTGATGACGGATTTTAGACCGAGGAGAGCCTTTTGATCCATATTATTGCTAGCAACTGATTGAGCAGAAGCTACCAGGAACACAGAGGATGAAATGAGCAAGAGAACAAACAGACGGATGTAGAGCCTCATCTTGCGTTGGAGCTGCCTACACAAGAACATTGCAATAGCAGATATGTAGATATCAGGAACATATATTGACAAAAGAAAACGAGATCGCGAGAACAGAAGTTGTAATATATTGAAATGAGATGTTCATGTGTTAGTTTCAAGCCAAGGATCATTGCACACACCCAAATGATGAAAAGAATAAACACACACGAGAATATACACTGGAACGTCACAAGCACTCAAACACGCATGAAAACACTGGTGAACAGAACTGCACTCGAAAGCCAAGAGAAAAAACAGAATACTCAGAGGATTGCAATGTGCAGAACTGTCACCCTTTCCACTTCACAGATTGCTCTTATTTAAAAGGAGCTTGCATGCAAGCTGTTGGTTGCATGCAACAATAAATGCGGCATCTTTTAGTCTGCGCACTGACTTAGCCACACATACATACCCACACTCTGCATGCAAGAGAGAAGGAGACTAACAACTTCACAACCACTGCATGCAAGAGAGAGAACACCATGCATGCATGCAGAACTCTTTGAGCTATTCCTGCGCGTATACATGAGCTCCAGATGCGCGCACGTCCGCAGGCCTCCTCAACTAACTGTGTCCGCTTCCACACACTAGACTAATACACGCACGTCACTTAACTTATACGACTAAACGTGCCATGCAAACACAAATAAACATTAGATAACAAGATTAAACCCAACAATCACCCCCTTAATTTTGTTGTCGTTATTTGAGTACTTTCTCACCAAGCCTCAAAGTAGCGCCGGTTCTTCATCGGCATCAGCCATAACGAGATGCGCCTCCTCCTTCTTCTTGTGGCATTCGGAAGCAAAATACCCATAATCATTGCAATTGTAGCATCTTACTTTAGCCTTGTCAAATTTGCGATACCTACGGTTTCGGCCACCATTGCCATCGAAACCGTCGCCTTCGCGCTTTGACGATCGGGCCTCCCACTCAGCCCGCGTGAGGAGAAGATGTTCGTCGTTGTTGTCGTTGCCCGGAATGCGTAGGCGCTCCTCATACGCCTTGAGGCGGCCGATCGCTTCTTCCACCGTCATTGTCTTCAAGTCTCCAAATTGCTCAATAGTTGAGACAATCTGCAGATACTTTTTCGGGACAGCGCGGAGAAGCTTCTTGACGACGTAGCTTTCTTCCATCTTGTCGCCAAGACTGCGAATCTGGTTGACTAGAGTCATCAATCTCACGGCGAAGTCGTCCACCGACTCCGTTTCCTTCATGCGCAAACCCTCGAATTCACTCCTAAGGGTCTGCACGCGCGCCTCCTTGACGCGGTCGGCGCCGGCGTACATTATCTTGGCGTGTCCCGCAGCTTCGCCGTCTCCTTTTCGGCGAGTAGGAGGAGGGTCTCCTCGGGACTCCTTGGAAGATGGCCGCAAGGGCCATCTGATCTTTACGCTCATCAACGTCGTCGGTCACCACAGCTTCCCAAACACCTTGGGCCTTCATGAACACCTTCATCTTGATTGCCCACGCGGCGTAGTTGCTCTTGTTCAGCATAGGGTATTGAAGAGAGACGCTGCTTTCTCTTCCCGGTACCCTCGGCGGACCACCGCCGGTGACGTTGGCGTAACCCGACGGCGACACCGATCTTGTTCTCGGCATGGTTCTGATACCAAATGTTAGTTTCAAGCCAAGGATTATTGCACACACCCAAATGATGAAAAGAATAAACACACACGAGAACACACACTGAAACGTCACAAGCACTCAAACGCGCATGAAAACACTGGTGAACAGCACTCGAAAGCCAAGAGAAAAAACAGAATACTCAGAGGATTGCAATGTGCAGAACTGTCACCCTTTCCACTTCACAGTGTGCTCTTATTTAAAAGGAGCTTGCATGCAACAATAAATGCGGCATCTTTTAGTCTGCGCACTGACTTAGCCACACATACATACCCACACTCTGACACAGAATCCATGGTGCCGTACATGCATAGCACCATACAGACACAAAACTTACACGTCTAAACGTGCCATGCAAACAAAACACAAATAAACATTAGATAACAAGATTAAACCCAACATCATGTACGTACTAAGTCCTTTGTCCAGAAAGAACCGGAGAAGACTCGCATACTTACAAGCTAGGCGGGTGCTCCTCTGCTAATCAATTGAAAGATATATAAGATTTGCAGTCCATAAGCAGCCCTAATAATTCAAAGATAAGACTAATGATCCATAGCAGCCATAGAAACACCGGTCAATCTCGGGACGGTTTATCCTAAAAAAAGGATGAGATGAGCTTTGTCCATTAGCAGTTAGCACAAATGATGATATGAGCTCTGTCCTGGAAAGGCCTTCACCAAATTGCAGGTAGCGTGTCGAATCATATGCTAGTACTGTTGTTGTTGACTGTATTGAGCTGTCGTTGAGCAGTGCAGCTATAAAAGAACTGAAGACACTGGCATATCTACATGCTATACATAATACTAATCTATTTAGTACAAATCAGTTCACAAATTTCTCACAAAATATGTATCAACACTACCTATCAATATGTTTAAAAAGTACCAGTGAACAGCCAGATAAAATTGCAATAGCATGAAAGTATTCTGAATGTCTAATCTAATTGTACCAACTACCAAGCACCGGAAGCATAGAAACACTCTTCCGACTTGTACTTGATGAAAATGTATGAAGAATTTCCTTTGATAGACGATTCTACTGGAGTTTTTCTTCGGTCTTGTAGCATACGGTCTTTGCAGATCTCAGGACAAGGACGTCTCTAGTTGACTGCTTAGGAGTACTGACTTTCTCTCCCCGTGACAATGACTGACAATGACACACCAATTACATCTAAAAACTATTGAATTCTCTTATTGACCAAGACTTTACACGGTTTTTTCGTAGGAAAGAAAAAAACTAAACCCGATTACCTACCTTGTCCAAAACATGATACCATAGTAGTTATGCTAACTTGGCTTTTATACATATTGGATCTTAACAAAGATTGTTAGAAGCTACAATATCTTCAAATTGACAAATAGTTGCATCGCATATTGGTGTGAATAGAACAGAACTTAGCTCCATCTGACTATCAGATTTACGGATCTTGAGCAAGTAGATACATGCATCTAGACAATTAACAGTTATTGGGAAGAATACAGTGTCTCACTATGTAAATTAGTCAGATGTGTGTATACGGTGTGTACACATGATTGTCAGAATATATGAACGAAGAAAACAAAATTGTGCATATATTAGTCAGGTGTGTTGATGCACACACAGTCAAGAGATATCTCCTTTGTCAATTAGTCAATGAGAGAGGATTGCAACCTATCATAAGAATTCTGTAACACCCCGTTTTCTGTAACTCTTAAAATTTTGGGATTAGGATTTATTTTGGGCACAATCCAAATTTTGGCAAAGACAAAATTTAAAGTTTAAACTTAATTGCAAACCAAAACTCAATTCAAAATCGAATAAGAGTTCTAAACCAAAATTTAAAATCCAAAACAAAAACTGAAATTCAAACTCAAATTAAATGGGAATAAAAAATCAGAAAATTGAGAAAACAGCTTTGGGCCCAACCCAATTTTCCTTCTTTTCCTCACTTCCCTTTTTCAGCCCACTCGGCTTGCCGGCCCGCTTCCTTCCTCCTCTTTCTTTCCTTTTCCTCTGGCCCAATGTGCACCCTGCCTGGCTTCCCTTTTCCCTCTCTCTTGCTCTAGCTGCGCCCCTGTGCTAGTACCACCGCGCAAGCACGCGCACGCAAACGCTAACCGGTCACCACCCGCCTTCACGTGTGCCCTACCCATGTCATCACCATCCTGTTGCCCACCTGCTGCATTGAAGTGCACACGACACCACGCGCTGCACTGCCCTAGTGCTGTCACGACATCGCTTCACTTTGAACGCCACACCGACGACCGGACGTGAGAGCCCCTCCGCCTTAGCCGCTACCAGCTCTATCCTTCTACCTCGTCGTGTGCACCCTATCCCATCGTAGCCATTGTACCCACAACATGGTGACATCGACCTTCACTGCTCTTCTGCGTCACGCCTTTGCCCATGCTAGCGCCGCGCATGCCGTCTTGCCGCCTCGCTAGCTATAAAAGCCGCCCCATGCTTCGCATTGCCTCCTCACACCTCCCTCTTCACTTTCCTTCGCTCAATCGATCTCTCACCTATGGAAAATCGCCGACATCATCATTTTCTCTCTCTGGCCGAAAGTCACCTTCATCGCCATTTCCTCTATGGTGAGCCCTGTACCAATTCTTTTAATCTAGAGCATCCTCATGCCTCCCTTTTACCATCCCCGTGGTCCATTAGGGTCGCTGTCATCCCCATCTTACTGGTGTCGTGGTCCTCCACCGTGTCGCCTTTGGTCAATGTCACCGGACCACCTCAACCGCTCCCCTGTCTCGCCGACCACTCCAGTAAGTGATATGGGGGTGCCTGATCTTCACGACATAGGATCTCTCTTAAAGGATAAATATGTGGCTAACCTAAAATCATGTGGATTCTGATAAACGAAAGTACACAATTGTCTGTCTCAATTATAGACTCCCATGTACTGGAATTCAACTAGCAACACGCTCTAGATCTCCGTCTTCTCACAACACCAAGGAAGACAACTTTGCTCGCCCGTGAGGAATAACAAGAACACCAGTAACACCCCAGGACCCACAATACCCTGGGATGCTACTATTGCTACTCTACAACTAGCCAATTTACAAAATAAAATAAACTGACAACATTATTAAGCAAGATAGTACAAGATAATACAAGCGGAAGCATAAACAACTAAGGGATAACAGAATAGCAATAACAATTTAATATTCATAATCATCTTCAACATATTAACTAAAGGAACGATTCCGAATTAAACATTAATGAGATGAAACATTCATCAACAATATAGCTAAGCAAAGACTAGAGTTCTATCGACTTTATTTCAGCATTAAAACGAAATCCATGTGCATCAATGTGGTGCTGCTCTACCCTTCCCAATGCATGCTCAAAGTCCACACAGAGGGAGGGAAACAAGGGTGAGATAAAAATCTCAGCGAGCAAACTGTTTAACATGCTATTCAAACTACAAACAATTATACATCATCATTTATAATTTCATACAACTACAACCATAATTCATGTCCATAATTATTAATTACCATAAACTTCCATGAATCATACCCCTTCAATTTCAGATTTAAATGTCATAAGAATGCAGTCATTTTATCCACAACTAAATGCAAATGAAACATTTAATCTACCACAACTACAATAGATTAATCATCAACATTTAATCTTCCATAATAACAATGTTATATCCTTAACTTCAAATCACCATCAAAGACAATTAAACATATGTATGATCATCTCACTACTTTATTAATTTTCACATCCACAATTGCTATCAGCAATTAATACAAGTGAAAATAATCTCATACCACAACCACAACTCTTACCATACACAAGGAACGAATCCCATTCCACGACCACATCCACAATCTTCATACCACAAATAGCTCACATAAGCCAATTCCACATTACAACTAGAAAGTTGTATATTCCACAAAATAACATCACCACAATATGATGCATATGTATGCAAATGATCTTTCCATAATGCAATGCATATGAATGCTTCATGCTATGCTCCACATTACTCTTGCCAGGGCAGGAAGTGCAATGCATCGTATTTCGGCAATATACGAATGCTTCCCGCGGGCGAAGAGGCGCATCGTATTATGGCAATATACGATGCTATACCGGTACGGTCGCGGCTATAAGCGGCGACATCCACATACACAAAGGACATGATATGACATGAATGATATGAATGATACGATAGTTCATTAATCACATTAATTCATCCGCAAGGAGCATTATCATGCTCACAACATATCCACATCCACCACATGTTATTTCCATGTTCCACATTATAACATTAAGCCAGAATTCCACAACTAAAATATCATGCAATCATGGCAATTGTATCAAATTACGATTGAGAGACCATGTGGAGGTCATCCCGTGTGTATGATGAGTAATTGACATCGGTTTAGGAAAGTCGAGTTTGAGTTGGTTGGTTCGAACCATGTCGTTACGGGGTGCAACGGGCTCGGTCGGACTTGGTCAAACCTGGTCAAAAGGATTAGGATGCTTATTCTGCTGATTTGATAGGTTTGGGCTTAATTAATGTTATTTGTGTTGTCATGTATCGAGCGGTGCTATTTGATGTGTTTCTTGTCTGTGTTGACTGCAGGACGTCGTGGCGAGTCGTGGTGAGACACGTTGTGACCGGACTAGACACAGGCGGTGTCGAGGTCAGAACGGTCGGATATGTCGAAGACGGCGGAGATTCGTTGTGGTTGCGAGTCATAGACGACAAGGAGCGCAGAAGCTTCCC
Organism: Bonia amplexicaulis; assembly: GCA_036346245.1. Classification (NCBI taxonomy): domain Eukaryota; kingdom Viridiplantae; phylum Streptophyta; class Magnoliopsida; order Poales; family Poaceae; genus Bonia; species Bonia amplexicaulis. Next base: position 10,675,860 of record CM070750.1, read on the forward strand.
GGAAGGTGCAGGAGGGGCAAAATGGTCATTTCGCGAGGCTGCACAAGTCGGAGCGGGCTCCGTTAGGGTTTAGTCGGTGTAACGGGTTGGAGACCCGTTAGCCAAGGGCTATAAATAGGTGTTGGGGGCTGCATACCCCCTTGAGGGTTTTTGTGCATTTGCTCTCCATTTTGTGTGTGTTCCTCCCAAGAAGCATGTGAGGCTCTTGGTGTTTTGAGAATTGAGAGGGAGAGGATGGATTGAAAATCTTGTAATCACTCTTCTTGTTCTAATGTCCATGCATATCGGGACTCCTTTTTACTGTTGGTTGAAATAAAATCAGAAGTTGTTCAATCTCTTGTAGTAGTCATTTTTGTCTCTGATTGATATGGCTTATGAGATGATCTGATTTCTTCTCTTTGTGTTTTGCTTCTTGTCTTCCTGGTTAATGGTTGATTCTCCTCTCTGTTCCCTTCCTTCCTTTTGAATCATCATGGTTCTGAAGACATCTAGCCATATGGATTATGGTCTCAATTGGTTGGCAGAAAATAGGAGTTAGTGTTCATAAATGTTTTTGGTTTCGGTTGACTGAAATCAGCAGTACTTACCTCTCCTTTTCAGTTCACCTTGTTGTTTTGAGACTTAGTTCTATCATCTTCCTTGAGAAAGAGCTGCAGACGATGAACATCTATCTCAGTTTGTTTTTGGACTTCTTCACTTTCTGTACCAACAAAAGAGCAGATCCGTTGTACTCATTGCGGCAAGATCAGCTCTTCTCTGCGTGCATTTGATTCTTGTCGGCAACTCCTTGTTAAGTATGTTTTGCTATTGAGGATGAAGCCTAAAACCTATTGACCGAAAAGAACAACAATCAGTTTCTTCAGTTCAGCCGAAAGCAGCAAAACAGCAGTTTGCATTTCAGTTTTTCTCCTTTTTGTGCTGTCTTTGATCAGGCTGCATGCAGTACAAATGATCTCAATTTTGGCTGAAATTTTTGCTACCTACTTGCTGATCTAGGGTGATTTTAACACTGCTGCATGCAGTCCAAAATTTCCTTGTTATCATCTTCTGTTCAGCATATGGGTACAATTTGTGCTTCCTTGCTTTCAAGCCAAAAAGCATTTCCTTCTTTGCAGTTTACTACAGCTTTTAAGTGTTTCGGCAGCATGCAGTGTCTTTGCTTGTTGGTCTCTTTTCTTTTTCTTTGGGTTTGCTCAGTCCAGTGTGATTCAAAGTCCTGATTCTTTTCTATTCGGCCAACTTCAGTCCAGTGTGGTTCAAAGCTCTGTTGCTTTTCTTTCGGCCAGCTTTGTGCCTTTGATAGTAAAGACTGTGTTTCCAAATTGTGATTTCCCTTTTTCAGTTGCAGTCTTTTCTCTTTGGTCTGCTTTCTAGTTTTCGGTTGCAGCTCTTTGACAGTAGTTCCGGCAGCTCATTGCCTTCCCTGTTTTGTCTGAATGTTACGCAAGAGTTGATCTTTCCATCTGAATTGTCACTTCCTGAGTTGGGTTAGTTAGTTTGAAACTCTGGTTTTCTTCTGCCTAAAAGAACAACGAAAGATCGACAATGTCTCTGCTTTGGTTTAGTTCTCTGTATTTTCTGAACCGACAAATTTCACTGTCTTTCGGTTTTCCTGAAGAGCTCCCTTGAGCAAACCTTTTTCTATCTTCATAGCTTCTATAGCTGTCGAAGAAGAAAAATTGAGAGAATACTTGGGGGCGATTTTTAAAGGCACCATTCACCCCCCTCTGTTGCCATTTTCGATCCTACAATTGGTATCAGAGCCGGTTAGCTCTTTTCTATAGATCTTAACCGGTCTGTGAGCCATGGCGACAGACAAATACTCGACCAAGCCCCCGATCTTCGATGGGATGGACTATCCCTTCTGAAAGAGTCGGATGGAGACCTACATCCAGGCTCAGGGCTACGCCATCTGGCGAAAGATCAAGGTTCAGTTTGCTGTTCCTGCTGATGAGGACGTCAATGACGGAAACATGGCTGACGTTGAGGCAAACACTAAGGCAAGGAACGTTATAACCCAGGGCCTGAGTCGTAGTGAGTTTGACCGCATATCTCATCTTCCGTCCGCCTTCGATATTTGGGCGACCCTCAATGCTTACCATGAGGGCACCACCCAAATAAAGACGGTGCGACAGACGATTCAGCGAGATTACAACAAGTTTGAAATGGTCGCTAGCGAGTCCCTTGATGAGTGTTTTGTGCGTTTTCACAAGATCTTGAGCAACCTCCAAGCGGTCGGTCTCACGTAACCCCACTCGGACAACGCTCGTCAGATGCTCACTGCACTCGATTTGCATGTTTAGGAGATGAAAGTGACCACCATCAAAGACACGACAGACCTCTCGATCCTGACTCTTGACGCGCTGTACTCGCGCCTCAAGACTCACGAGATTGACGTTGTCTCTCGTAGGTCGAAGTCACAGTCGATGGCCTTGGTCACCGATCCCGTTTCTTCTTCGGGCCCCTCTTCTGATTTGATTTGCGGTTTCTCCCTTGCTGCTCTCTGTGACGTAACTGATGATCAGTTAGAGCAGCTTGCGGATGATCAGTTGGCTCTCCTTGCTCGCAAATTTTCCCATGCTTACAAGAGAAGGAGGGACGGAAAGAGAGGAGGACCCGTGATTTGCTTCGAGTGTGGTGGCCCCAACCACATTCGGGCAAACTGCCCTAAGCTGGAGAAGGGCAAGAACGACTACGGTGGTTCGGGCAAGAACGACTACACCGACAAGAACCGCAACAAGAAACCTCCAGCTCAGACGCAAGGCAAGAAGAAGTTCCGCGACTTTGGGAAGGCCAAGAAGCTTTTCCACCGCATCCTCTCCGCGTTCGACGACCTCGACCTCATCGAGGTGGAGGGATGGAGCGACGACGACGGGACGGGTGACCAAGACCCCAAAGGCGGCGACGACTTCTCCCAAGATGTGCTTCATGGCCCTCGAGGGCAAGCGAGCGACAATGAGCTGCACTCCGACTCCGACGAGGTGAGCCCTACTTATGACCGACAATGATGCTTTCCTTAAGCTAGGTGGATTTCATGCCAAGTCTAGGGCTAGGTGTGCTGAGTTGGAGAAGGAAGTAGCTAGACTATCACGGGAGCTTACTTGCTTACATCCGCTCCCTCCGTGATGACCGTGATACATCTTTGTGCCTTGATTGATGATATGGAGAAATTAAGGACCTCTCATGCTTGTCTGTCTTCTGAGCTTGATTTGATTAAGGTGGAGAACATTAGTCTTCTTGCTAAGCTTGAGATGAGTAGGGTAGTTATTGTTTCATCTTCTATTGTTGAGACTATTTCTTGCACCTCATGTGAGGATAAGGATAATGCTTTTAGAGGTCTTTATACATTGCTTCTCGATCTGCCCGAGACTTGTGAAAGTTGTAAAATTTGAAGATGAACCTAAAGCAGGCGGATCATAAAATTGCGAAATTACAAGCTTTTCTTCTTGAGCCTATTGCTTCATGTGTGAATTGTCCTAAGCTTCTTGCCGAACTTGAATCTGTCTCAAGCGGTTTCAAGAAATGATTGATACAAATAAGAAAATGGCTCAGTTTGAGACTAAGGACCCTGTTAGCTCACCATGCATTAGTTGTGATAAACTAAAAATTGAGCTCGTTGCTTTGAATGAAAAATATGTGAAGCTAACTAAGGACCTACTAGAGAAGCAACCATCAGCTTGTAATGTGTGTGCTGGGAAGCTGCATGAGGGTTTGGTAGAGACGCCTAGCGACGTGAACCAATTGGCTAGCAGTAGGACTGTTCCTTCTGAGTCGGCTGTGCGTGCACAAGCCATTCGTTACTCTGCTATTGGTTCTTCTTCTGCTCTCTTACCCTCTGCTGTTCCTTCTTCCCCTTGCTCTTCTTGTACCTCTCTCTTTCGGGAGTGTCGTATCTTATGAACACTCTCGAGATATTTGTAGGAGGCAAGAAGAAGCTCAATCTTATTCTAGACCAATCTAAAATCTGCAGATTTAATCAGGGTCTAGGATACAATTTCTATGAGGACAGAAGGAAGCATCCACCTACCGTGCTCAGACCCATAGCACCAGGTGTGATCGAGACTAAGCCGGGACCGAGAAGGTCAAATTCAAGTCGGCGGGCTTTGTCCAGGGATTTCGACAGATGGTGATTTCACTGCAGCTTGACCTCTCGAAGCGAAGCCCCATCATGCTACTTCGCCTCTCGGGCGAAGTATCATTGCACTTTCATCGGAAGGATGGACATTTGATCGATCGATGCTTGGCGCCAAGATCGCGTGAGACCGTGTTGCGACTCTTAGGCGTGTTCGTGGTCGACCCGGACCTTGAGTGCACCTAAGACCAACACGAGGTCTAGGTTTGCCTCGATTGCTTCGATGGTTTTGGACGACATCGAGGACTTGGTTTTCTAAGTCTTGGTTTTGGTCCTCGTCTTTGCTTCGGTCGTGACTTCCGCCGTCTTGAGGGTAGATCTCGCTTCCCGTCGAGATAGCTACCAGCGGCGTGATCGACATGATGACGGTGCTCAGGCTCGCTCTCCGTAGCGGTCGGACCCGGCCGCTGACAGTGCGCACACGGACCTTCCGCTTCTTTGGGTGACGAGGCGTGGGGTAGATAGAGGTCGATCGTGCTTGACTACTTCATCTGCTCGACGTGTTACTCGATTGGGTGCCAAAATCACTCTTGATTTACCCTAGTCGAGACTTTACTCTGTTTGACTCGGGTTCGCGGGGCGGGGAAGGAAAGGTTTGGCTCGTAGACTTGGTGTTCACGACACATGACCGGAGATTCCGTTGGTTTTCTTCCTTGCCCGAGCTCCGGTGATGAGGCGATCACCTTGGAGACGCTTCATCCGGCGCGTCATCGCCAAAGGTGCAGTGCGCATTAATGATTCATTTATTTTGAGAGATGTTGCCTTGGTTACTAAGCTGCGATATAATTTGCTTTCCGTTTCTCGACTTCTGGTGAGCTTTAAGAAAAACAATTGCAAAATTCTTGATTCTTGGTGAGTCGGTTTGCGGATTTCTCGTTTTGGGAGGATCTTCGTGCTGATTTTTCCGAGTCTTCGATGATCCTCTCCTGCTTGGTTGCTTCGAGTCCGTGACCTTTCTTTACGGCATAGGAGACTTGGTCATATTGGATTTGACCATTTGACCCGAGTTTGCGACCACGATCTCATTCGTGGTCGCGAAACTCAAGATGGTTAAAGATCGGTTTGTGCTCCATGCCGGACGGCAAGATGGTTCTTCGCTTCTCATCCTCGGTCCACGATTACTATGACCGATGCACCGGACAACTGCTCCATATGGATACGGTTGGACCAGTTCGAGTGCAGTCAGCAGGAGGGAAGTGGTATGTTCTTGTTGTGGTCGATGACTTCACAAGGTATTCTTGGGTGTTTTTATTGGCCTCGAAGGATGAGACGTTTACACATTTCGAGGTCTTTTCAAGAGGCTTTCTGTTGAGCTTCCGGTGCCTTACGAGCGATCCGCGATGACAATGGCACGGAGTTCAAGAATTCCTACCGAGAGGTTACGTGGTGAGGCAGTGTAGAGCACCGGTTCTCTTCTCCGCACGTCCCACGAGAAATGGCATCGTGGAGAGGAAGAATCGTACCTTGGTCGAGATGGCGGGACGATGCTCGATGAATACTCTACACCGCGGAAGTTTTGGGCTGAGGCTATAGCTACCACGTGCCATGTTTCAAACCGAGTTTTTCTCAGGGCACACTTGCATCGCACTTCTTATGAGCTGAGATATGGGTGAAAGCCCAGTGTATCTCATTTTCGTGTGTTTGGTTGCAAGTGCTTTATTTTGAAGTCAGGAAACCTAGATAAGTTCGAGTCACGTTCTTGTGATGGGATCTTTCTAGGCTACTCGACTTCTTGGCGGGCTTCTGTGCAGGCTGCGAGTCTAGCAAAATGGTAGAGACACGTGAGGTGACCTTGACGAGGCCGGTCAGGGACTAGGCCCGATATCTCGAGTTCTTTAGAGCGATCCGAGACCATCTTTGTGGATGATGAGGGCGATGGAGACGAGGTTGTCTACCCGATCTAGTCCTCATCCACCCCTTGAGGTGCCATCTTCCACCGCACCTCAAGGCGATCACCCATGCCTTCTGCCTCCTCTGGAGCTAATGGCTCTGTTCCTACCTCGTCGACTCACGAGGTAGAGGCCACTTCTTCATCTCATCCTGGACCTCCTAGACATATCCGAGCTCATCCTTCGGCGGATGATTGGAGACCTCTTTGAGCGAGTCACATGCTCAAAGTCCGGCATGTCACTCTTCTGTCTCCACTCTACTTCGTTGCCTCATTTGAGCCCAAGGACGTTTGTCATGCTCTATCGGCGAGTCTTGGGTAAATGCCATGCATGAGGAGTTAGAGAATTTCGAGAGAAACAAGGTCTGGTTGCTTGTTGAGCCCCCACAAGGTCACAATATCATTGGGACTAAGTGGGTGTTTAAGAACAAGCAAAGTGAGGATGGTGTGGTTATTCGAAACAAGGCTAGGCGGTAGCTCGGGGGTTCTCCCGGTTGAGGTCTAGATTTGAGGAGACCTTTGCCCCTATAGCTAGACTTGAGGCCATTAGAATCTGCTTGCTTTCGCAGACTTCTAAGGGTTTCGAGCTTTACCGGATGTCGTCAAGAGTGCCTTCCTCAATGGCCTTATTGAGGAAGAAGTCTATGTGAGACGACCTCACGGTTTGAAAACCCCAAATACCCAAACCATGTTTACAAGCTATCCAAAGCGTTGTATGAGAGGCTTAAGTCCTATCTGTTGAGTCATGGTTTCGAAATGGGTAAAGTAGACAAGACCTTGTTCATCCGCCGGCATGGCAATGATATTCTGCTCGTCCAGATTTATGTTGATGACATCATCTTTGGCGGATCCTCGCATGCTCTCGTTTCCTAGTTTTCCGATGTCATGAGCTCGGAGTTTGAGATGAGCATGATGGGCGAGTTGAGCTTTTTCCTTGGCTTCCAAATTAAGCAGACTCGGGAGGGTACCTTCTTGCATCAGGGCAAGTACACTCGAGATCTCCTGAAGCGCTTCGATATAAGTGATGGTAAGCCAGTGTCCACTCCGATGGCTACATCAGTTCCACTCGACCCAGATGAGGACGGCGAGCCAGTTGATCAGAAGGAGTATCGTAGTATGATCAGAAGGAGTCATATGGGGCAGATGAGAGTTAGTCTGAGCCATAGTATCTTCTATATCTCGTCTATGCTTTAAGGACTGCCTTCTTTGGTTTCTTTACCAGCCTCTCGTTTCTTTTGCTCTGGTTCAGGGGGAGTTCATTTGGGAGCTTCTGGAGCATAATATTGACAGAACTCAACTTGAACTAAAAGTTGCATCACATGTTGAGGGGGAGCTGGATTTTCTGCATGTCATTCTACATTGTAATATAACTACATTTGAGCCTTGATTATTATCCTATTATGACATGCTTACACTACTTTACACCTTACCATGACTTGTGCTCATTTGCTATATTTATCATGTCTTCATATGTGTAAACTAGCTTTTGCCATGATAAGTTAATTAAACCTGCTCAATTTGAACTAAAAACTTGTCATGTTAGCATATGAGACTAGTCTTTCTTGAGCTATCCTTTTATGATCCATGCCATGTCAAATAGGCTGAGTTGAGCGTTGAATCTCTGTTGAGCCTTAGTTTGAGCTGTTTTAAGTCTCTTGATGATGCATAAGCTAGTACAATATGTTAAAAAGCAAAAAGATCTCTTTGTGCGAAAAAACTGATTTCACCAATTCTTTCTCATGAGACGGCTTGCCATTGCACTAGGCATGAACTCAGGGGGAGTTTTGGATGACCTAGACTATCTTCTTAAGCTTCTTGCTTAGAGTAGTCGCATAAGGCTTGAGATCTAGCACATGATAAAAATATTGGTTGGAAACGACCATAAGTTTCAAAAGAAAATATGTCAATTGTGCTCAATTTGCTTAAGCTACTAAAAGAACCAAGTACTTGAACCAATGTTTCACTCTTGAGTATATAGCACTCTATTTGACTCAATATTAGCTTCTTGGTTCCGTTTAGCTTAATTGACATGGCTTGCATCATCCTTGAATATCTCTAGCTAGACTTTACTTATTGATGACTTGACATACTCACAAAATGCATTACACTTCAGTTCGTCATCTATTTGTGCTAGCTAGCTTATACATATTCTGTCATGATCTAGATAGCATTCTATTGAGTTATGGCTTGATGTAATTCTTAATGGTCATTTTGGATAATTCTCATGGCTCTAAATGCTAAGAATAAACAAACTTCAGTCATTTTATCCAAAATATGCTATATTCTCTCTTTTGCATTCTTGATGTGTTTATTGCCAAAAGGGGGAGAATATTGGAGAAAAAGTCTTTTGGGAGATCTTTCTAGATCTTTGGAGAACAATTTGCTCTTTCTTGAGTTGCTCTAGCTATTCCTTCTGTCGACATGGTCATTTGCTTCATTTCCTTCCTTGGACCATGTTGGATTCTTCAAACTCAACTTAATGCTTTTTCTGGGTTTGTCAATATACTCATCAAGGGGGAGATTGAGAGACCATGTGGAGGTCATCCCGTGTGTACGATGAGTAATTGACATCGGTTTAAGAAAGTCGAGTTTGAGTTGGTTGGTTCGGACCATGTCGTTGCGGGGTGCAACGGGCTCGGTCGGACTTGGTCAAACCTGGTCAAAAGGATTAGGATGCTTATTCTACTGATTTGACAGGTTTGGGCTTAATTAATGTTATTTGTGCTTTCATGTATCGAGCGGTGCTATTTGATGTGTTTCTTGTCTATGTTGACTGCAGGACGTCGTGGCGAGTCGTGGTGAGACACGACGTGACCGGACTAGACACAGGCGGTGTCGAGGTCAGAACGGTCAGATGTGTCGAAGACGGCGGAGATTCGATGTGGTTGCGAGTCATGGACGACAAGGAGCGCGGAAGCTTCCCGGAAGGTGCAGGAGGGGCGAAATGGTCATTTCGTGAGGCTGCACAAGTGGGAGCGGGCTCCGTTAGGGTTTAGCCAGCGTAACGGGTTGGAGACCCGTTAGCCAAGGGCAATAAATAGGTGTTGGGGGCTGCATACCCTCTTGAGGTTTTTTGTGCATTTGCTCTCCATTTTGTGCGTGTTCCTCCCAAGAAGCATGTGAGGCTCTTGGTGTTTTGAGGATTGAGAGGGAGAAGATGGATTGAAAATCTTGTAATCACTCTTCTTGTTCTAATATCCATGCGTATCGGGACTCCTTTTTATTGTTGGTTGAAACAAAATCAGAAGTTGTTCAATCTCTTGTAGTAGTCATTTTTGTCTCTGATTGATATGGTTTTTGAGATGATCTGGTTTCTTCTCTTTGTGTTATGCTTCTTGTCTTCTTGGTTAATGGTTGATTCTCCTCTCTGTTCCCTTCCTTCCTTTTGAATCATCATGGTTCTGAAGACATCTAGCCATATGGATTATGGTCTCAATTGGTTGGCAGAAAATAGGAGTTGGTGTTCATAAATGTTTTTTGTTTCGGTTGACTCAAATCAGCAATACTTACCTCTCCTTTTCAGTTCACCTTGTTGTTTTGAGACTTAGTTCTATCATCTTCCTTGAGAAAGAGCTGCAGAAGATGAACATCTATCTCAGTTTGTTTTTGGACTTCTTCACTTTCTGTACCAACAAAAGAGCAGATCCGCTGTACTCATTGCGGCAAGATCAGCTCTTCTCTGCGTGCATTTGATTCTTGTCGGCAACTCCTTGTTAAGTATGTTTTGCTATTGAGGACGAAGCCTAAAACCTATTGACCGAAAAGAATAACAATCAGTTGCTTCAGTTCAGCCGAAAGCAGCAAAACAGCAGTTTGCATTTCAGTTTTTCTCCTTTTTGTGCTGTCTTTGATCAGGCTGCATGCAGTACAAATGATCTCAATTTTGGCTGAAATTTTTACTACCTACTTGCTGATCTAGGGTGATTTTAACACTGCTGCATGCAGTCCAAAATTTCCTTGTTATCATCTTCTGTTCAGCATATGGGTACAATTTGTGCTTCCTTGCTTTCAAGCCAAAAGCATTTCCTTCTTTGCAGTTTACTACAGCTTTTAAGTGTTTCGGCAGCATGCAGTGTCTTTGCTTGTTGGTCTCTTTTCTTTTTCTTTGGGTTTGCTCAGTCCAGTGTGATTCAAAGTCCTGATTCTTTTCTATTCGGCCAACTTCAGTCCAGTGTGGTTCAAAGCTCTGTTGCTTTTCTTTCGGCCAGCTTTGTGCCTTTGATAGTAAAGACTGTGTTTCCAAATTGTGATTTCCTTTTCAGTTGCAGTCTTTTCTCTTTGGTCTGCTTTCTAGTTTTCGGTTGCAGCTCTTTGACAGTAGTTCCGGCAGCTCATTGCCTTCCCTGTTTTGTCTGAATGTTACGCAAGAGTTGATCTTTCCATCTGAATTGTCACTTCCTGAGTTGGGTTAGTTAGTTTGAAACTCTGGTTTTCTTCTGCCTAAAAGAACAACGAAAGATCGACAATTTCTCTGCTTTGGTTTAGTTCTCTGTATTTTCTGAACCGACAAATTTCACTGTCTTTCGGTTTTCCTCAAGAGCTCCCGTGAGCAAACCTTTTTCTATCTTCATAGCTTCTATAGCTGTCGGAGAAGAAAAATTGAGAGAATACTTGGGGGCGATTTTTAAAGGCACCATTCACCCCCCTCTGTTGCCATTTCGATCCTACAATTGGTATCGAGCGGTTAGCTCTTTTCTATAGATCTTAACCGATGCAGTGAGCCATGGCGACACACAAATACTCGACCAAGCCCCGATCTTCGATGGGATGGACTATCCCTTCTGGAAGAGTCAGATGGAGACCTACATCCAGACTCAGGGCTACGCCATCGTGCGAAATGTCAAGGTTCGGTTTGCTGTTCCTGCCGATGAGGACGTCAATGCCGGGCAGACAGCAGCTAATCTCTAATCGGGCAATTAATCTGTTAACTACCATCAAAATCCGTGCCAAGAACCCTAATTGTTCATAAAAACAGAGGGTTTGGGATGGAGGAAAATTATCAAGATGAAGATTTTTCCCACTTTTTTCCTCCTCCTCTTCTTCTTCTTTCTTCTCCTCTCCTTCTCCTTTCTTCTTCTCCTTCCTTCTCTTTCTTATCCTCCAATGGCAGCAGCACTTAGGGCACCAATGACAGCAATAGGGGGAGGGGAGCCCAAGGGGTGGGGCGGCCAAGGGGTGGGGAGGGTAGAGGGCCAAGGAGGGGTTTATAAAGGGGTGTTAGGGTTTGGGAGTGAGTGCAGGCCCCATTTGGGCTGGTGGCCCACCCTCCGGACAACCTAAAATATCTAAATTAATTATTTTAATTTATTTTATAATGTTCTACAATTCATATTTTTCCTTCCATGATTCTAGAAAAACCGACGACTCCGCGATTGTTTCAAAAACTTACGCCGTAACGACGTTCGGGATATTACAACACCGGTAACCGGCAATTTGGTGGAAAACTAACTAGTCGGCTTCCTAACTCTTATGGTAGTGCACAACATAAACCAAAGAGCAGGAAACTGCTTTGACTCAAAATTAACGTTTGAGGTTTATAAGGGACAGTGGCAAAGGCTTTATACCCTCGTACAAGCCTGCCGGACTCAAAGTAGGGAAACAACTTGAATCCTATTCCAATTCCTAATTTAAACTGAAAGCAATAAAAATTGGCTAGCTGGTTGCCTTGGTTTGTGTGCCCATGAGTTGGGCCCCACATGGTGGCTGGCCTATGAAGGTGGCACACAACTCCTTTGATAACAGCCCAACTTCCCTTGCGGCCCAAGTATTCGTTTTCAGCCCATTTGAAGCTTTAGCATCGCGATCAACACAAAACTAAACCAAAATAAATACTAAAGCCCAAAACACCCTTCATATGTCTTATTATAAATAAAAACTAGCCCATGTCTCATGGAGCTTGGCTAAAAACTCAAACATACTCAGAACTGAAGACTGGACACAATCGAGCTTACGAAGCGTAGTCTTCTCCAATCGTCAATTCAGAGCTTGAAAACTTGATTCCAGTAACTTGGTGGCTTTTCCCACTGATATAAGTGAAATGCCATCATCTCCTCCTTTTGGACCTTCTCTTAGTGCGCTGGCTTCCCATACCTCCCGCTTGGTAGTACCAAGTTCTTGCTCACCTAATAACCTGAGAATACAGAAAGTGGACGCATTAGGTAGCAAGCTATCCTTAGCAGTGAAATCAAAGGAACTTAAGATTAGATTCACCTGTTTAGTGAGTTCCCTTACTCTAGCTCGAGTGATTGGTCCCTTGTGAAATTGTTGCATAGATTCAGCCATTAGACCAACACTAGTCTTGCTATTGTCATTGTCATTGTTACTTGAATCTAGAGGTGATGGTTGTGTAGATGAAGCCTTCATAATAGTAATGTCCTCATCAGTGAGTCCCCAGTAACCGTAGATGCACATTGTGCCTTAGTTTAGCTCATCGTGCCGCCGAAGTCCTAGTTGCCATGGTGGCCAAAATCCACTATCGCCTGGCATCATTGCATCACCACTGTGGTTAGCTGTCAGTCGAGCTGTCGCCACCCATAGGACCACTGTGGTCCCGGCAACCAATTTTGGGTGTTGCTGGCACTTGCCTCGCCGGTAATGAGCATAGCAACGCCATCTCCTCTATGAGCATAGGAGGGAGCATTGTAGCTCAGTCATTAATTAAGGACTGCAATTAATTGGCTATCACTAGTTTAAGCTAATTAGCATCGACATGTAGGCCCAGGTCATTAGAAATCTATTTATAGCCGTCTTGAGTCACTGACATGCGGGCCCTTCACTTTACCTGGTCCGCTTGTCAGTCACTCTTCCCTTTTCTTTAAACAAAATAATTTGAAAATAAATTAACAACCCTAAGGTCCCACTTATCAGTCATTGTTAGACTTTCTTTAAGAAAAATAATTCAAAAACAAAATTAAAACCTAGCTAGCCTCACCGGTCAGCCTCTAATGTGTTTTCAAATAGGAAAATAAATTAAAAATAATTAAAACTATGGGGCCTGGCTACCAGCGAGACAATCTCTCTTTCCTTTGTTTATTTTTGTGATTTTTTCTGAATTTAAACTATGAAAAGCTCATTCTCACTTGTTTTAAATCTAAACCAAATGAAACTTATTTCTAAATTCATCTAAAATCAATACCTTTCTATTGGCGGTAAAATCACGGATTTTGGATTATATTTACATTTTCATTTGAATTTATTTGCCTTCTCTGGTGTTTATTTGATTCTTGTAATACTCACTCATTTAGACTACGAAGACTAGGAGGAGCAATAGTTCGAGCCCAACTAGGACCCTTAAGACTAATAAGCTTGTGGCCAAGGCGAGTTAAAACTTTGATCATTTTGCACCTATATTTTCAATGCAAGTTATGTTGATTTAAATTATTCAATTGCATGCTTTAATTTTATTGTGCAAATTATACTCATGTTAAGCTAATAGTTAAGTCCCAAATACTAAATATGCTAATACATCGTACTCCTTGACCTTGGATATAAAACCTTGTCATCCTAGAAATAATGGAAAACATAGAGTGATAAGTCTATATCTACACAATGTGGTTAGTCTTGCTTAGATACTCAAGGGCATTAAAATTGTCCTAACATCATTTCAAACAATGAATACCTTGTTTGGGGTAGCCACTGGAGGGAAATGGCTAATATTTGAACTAGAAAGGATATTTTAGAATCCCAAAACTCTAAACTTGCTTAAATATTGTAACATCTAAAAAATTTGCTTACCTTCAAAAATAATTTCAAATTAACTATTTTAAAAGTGTTTGGATTTTATTGGATTATTTGTATCATATTGGAAGAAAATATCAAAATCCCAATTACAATGCAAAGTCCAAATAAATAAAAAAAATTTCTCAAAGGGTCACCCATCCAAGAATTGCGATAAGCCAAGCACACTTAACGTCAAAGTTCCAACCAAACCAGCCACTAGTTGGCCTTCTTCGTTGTTGGATGTTCTTTCCACCTTCCTTCCTTTTATTCTTTGGCCTGATCACTGTTCATCTTCTTCTACCTTGCGTCGGACCTAAGTTCAAATCTCCAACCGACAAAAACCTTTTCCCTCTGCATTTTCACTTGGAAACCGCTCAATTTATGCTAGGAATCAATTCATCAATCTTTCCTTTCCTTTTGCGCATCATTGAAGACCAAAATGCTCGCATGGTGCCATAAATTGTTGGACCGAAATGGCAACAGAGGGGGGTGAATGGTGCCTTTTAATAATCGCCCCTCGTATTCAAAAACTTTCTCCTCCGATAAAAATAGCACACACAGTAAATTCCTATAAAGCCGAGAAGGAGACCAAAGACCAAAAAGAAAAAGAAGAAAGCTCAAAAAGAAGAACTGAAAGCTGCAGCATAGAAGAAACTAAAAAAACAAAGAAACTGAAACCTGGCAAAGAAACAAACTTGAACTTACACCCAAAGAAACAAAAGACGTACTGGACTAGTTACCTCAACTAAGAAAAGAGAGACTAAAACTCAAAGATTGAAGAAAACCAAGACTGAGCCGAAAGACACAGAAAATGCTAAAAACAGGAAGGGAATGAATAGAGCACGGACTGCAGAGATCAACCGAGCTTGTTGCAGAAAATAAACCAACTTGCTGCAGACTGGAAAATAGTTTGGCCGAAAGAACAAGTTGACTGCAACCGAAAATAAAATCTATAGCTAACCAAGGACTGAACTTTGGTTATCGGCAGACATCCTGCACCATTCGGCTGAGCTGCTGCCGAAAAGCAAACTTGCAAAGAAAAGCTGCTGGCAGCCGAAGAAAGCAGAACCCACCGCTAGAAAACAGAAGATTGGAGCAGCAGCCGAACAACAGTCTGAAAATAGACTTTTCCGAAAATAGCCTCTTTTTTTTGGATTCAGAACTGAACAGGAGACTGCTGCCAACCGAGAAGAGCACAGCCTGATTTCCAATCACTGAACAAAGATCAATAGTCTCAGTAAGAAATTCTTTTCAAAGACTAGGACAAAAGAAAACAAGAAACAATCAAGCAGCCACTGTTCTTCTCATGTCAAAAGAAGAAAAGAAGGGAAAACAAACTAAATAGCCAACCATCCTCAAGAAGAGGAGAGACACATTAAAACGCAGCTCTGCAGGGAAACGAAAGAGCAAGAACTAGCAGTAAACAGAGAGACGAACAGAGAATAACAAAGGAAGATACAAGAATGATTACTATGAATAAACGATTTCATCCAGTTCATCTCATCCTCACATTCTAAGGGAACTCACACATGAGAAGAGCATCAGGTCACAAACCAACTACCAATCTCTCCTCACAACACAAAAGAAAAGGAACACATACATGGAGAGAAAAGAACAACCCTAACTCTCAACCTCTCCACATGCCTCTACCTCTCCTTTTATAGTGGCCACTAATGGGTTCACAACATCACTTTACCCATTAGTGCCAACAACCCTATTGCTTTATTCGCTAGCTCGAACCGAATCCGCTCCCGCTTTTGCAGTCTTGCGCTTTTCCCAAAACGCCCCTGCTGCACCTTCCGGGAAGCTTCCTCGTTCCTTGCTGTGCACGCCTCGCAACCACTTCGAGTCCGCGCCGTCTTCGGCACATCCCGACCGCTCCGACCTCAGCACCACCTGCGCCTAGTCCGGTCATCCGTGCCTCACCACGACTCCGCCTCGATGTCCTGCATGCCATCACAGACAAGAAAACACATTACATAGCACCGCTCGAGATAACAAAATCAACAATAGCATTAGGAGAAATACGAAAAAGCCCAAACGTCCGACCGAGAAAAAGAACCAACCGTCCTAATCACCTTCGACCGCGTTCGACCAGGTCCGACAGAAGTCGACTGCACCACGCAACGACTTGGATCGAACCGCTCAACCCAAACTCAACTTCTAGAACACGAGTCAATTACTCATCACAAACATGGGAGCATCTCCAGATGGTCTCTCAATCTCCCCCTTGATGAGTATATTGACAAACACCGAAAAAGCATAAGAGGTTGAGTTTGGAAATCATACATGGTCCAAAAGAAATGCAAAGAAGCTTATGACCACGCAGACAGAAGAGAATGCTAGAGCGAAAATAGAAAGAGCAAGTTTTCCTCAAGGCTCTAGAAAATCCCCATAAGATAGCTTTTTCTCCATTTTTCTCCCCCTTTTGGCAATAAGATCATCAAGATGCAAGGAAGAAAATAAATCATGACTTGGATGAAATGGCTGTATTTTATTCAAATTAAGCATTAGAGCCATGAAGATTATCCATAAAGACTATTGAAGTATTACACCAAGCCATAATAACATAGAATGCTATCAAGATCATGACAAAGTATGTATAGACAAGTTAAGCCAAATAAGTCATAATCTGAAAATTAGAGGAATTTCTTAGCATGTCAAGTTATCCAAGATCATAGTCTAGCTAAAGGTATCCAAGGATGATGCAAGCCATGTCAATTATTCTAAGTGGAACCAAGAAGCTAGAATTGAGCCAACTTAGAGTGCTATAAGTTCAAGAATGAAAACATTTGTTCAAGTACTTGGTCATTATATAATTATGCAAATTTTGCACAATTGACTTGTTTTTCCTTTTATAAACTCATAGTTGTTTCCAACCGAATTTGTTAAGTCATGTGCTAGATCTCAAGCCTTATGCGATCATTCCAAGCTAGAAGCTTAAGGAAATGATCTTGGTCATCCAAAACCCCCCTGAGTTCATGCCGAGTGCAATGGCAAGCAGTCTCATGAGAAAGAATTGGTGAGATCAGTTTTTTCGCACAAAAGAGATCATTTTGCTTATGTTGAATGTTGTTCAAGAACAAGGAGTTAAAAACTAACTCATGCTTCATAAAAGAACTAGCATAGCTCAATCTAAAGCTCAACAAAGATTCAAGACTGAACTCAGCTTATTTGACATGGCATGAATCATAAAGGGATAACTAAAGGCAGATTAGTCTCAAGAGCTAACATGACATGAATTAATTCAAGTGGTGCATTTTAATCAACTCATCATGGCAAAGACTAGTCTACACATATAACGTCATGATAAATGTAGCAAATAAGCACAAGTTATGGCAAAGTGTACCGCATTTTAAGCATGTCATAACAGGATAATAATCAAGGCTCAAAGTAGTTATATTACAATGCAGAATGACATGCAGCAAATCCAGCTCCCCCTTAACATGTGATGCAACTTTTAGTTCAAGTTGAGTTATGTCAATATTAAGCTCCAGAAGCTCCCAAGTGAACTTCCCCTGAACCAAAGCAATAAAATCGAGAAGCTGACAAGAAAAATAAACAGGCAGTCCTTAAAGCATAGATAAGATATAGAGAAATCTATGGCTTAGACTGACTCTCATCTACCCCATATGACTCTAGGACTATCAACTGGTCATCTAACAGACTAAGGAGCAAACACGTACCCTGTCTACCCGAGTGTGGTCCAACCCTCGCTAGAACCAAGAAGTAGTGGGTAAACTCAACCTAGTAAGAAGAGAACCAGCTAATAAGCAGCATCCTAGAATCACAAGATAAGAGTAAGAAGTCTAAGCAACTCGGTAAGAGAACCACTCTAACCTATGCTAGAAGGACTAAAACCCAATGCACCCGTATGCAATGCAATCAGAAAGGAGTAAGAGCATAATAAATATAGTAAAGCGATAAAGCACAAGCTCCCCACACAGATCCATAAGGACAAACCACCCCAAGCTCTCCCGCAAGGTGAAAACCTAGAGCTATCCAAAGGCTTGGTAAAGATATCGATAACGGTGGTCACTCTTCTGGCTGGAGCACTATGTCACCCTTCTCTACATGGTCTCTAAGGAAGTGGAAGCGAATATCAATATGCTTGGTCCGAGAATGTTGCACTAGGTTCTTAGCAATGTTAATCGCAGAAGTGTTATCACAAAAGAGTATAACACTATCGATAACTAACCCAAAGTCCTGCAGGGTCGAGACCATCCAAAGCACCTGGCTATAGCAACTGGCTGCAGCAACGTACTCGGCCTCTGCGGTGGGTACATGCAACACCGGATCGCTTCCTCGAAGACCAGAGGCGAGAGAAGTGCCAATGAATTGGCGGTGCCAAGTGCTCTTCCTATCTATCCTACGACCAACAAAAGTGCGCATCCGAATAGACTCTCAAGGAAAGACAAGAAGAGGAAGAGTACCAGATACCATAGTCAATGGTAGCTCGAAGGTACCGAAAGATGCGCTTCACCGTCTGGCGGTGAGATACGCGAGGAGAAGCCTGAAACCGGGCACAAAGACACACAGAGAAGTGTATGTCCGGTCTCGAGGCAGTGAGATACAAGAGGGAGCCAATCATGCTGCGATACTCCTTCTGATCAACTGGCTCGCCATCCTCATCTGGGTCAAGAGAAGCTGTAGAAGCCATCGGGGTTGACACAGGCTTACCATCACTCATGTCAAAGAGTCTCAAGAGGTCACGAGTGTACTTGCCTTGATGCAAGAAGGTACCCTCCCGAGTCTGCTTGATTTGGAAGCCAAGGAAGAAGGTCAACTCACCCATCATGCTCATCTCAAACTCGGTGCTCATGACATCCGAGAACTGTGAAACTAGAGCATGAGAAGAGCCGCCAAAGATAATGTCATCGACATAAATCTGGACGAGCAGAAAGTCAGAGCCATGCCTACGAATAAACAGGGTCTTATCCACCTTACCCATCTCAAAACCATGACACAACAGATAGGACTTAAGCCTCTCATACCAAGCTCTAGGGGCCTGCTTAAGTCCATACAATGCTTTGGAAAGCTTATAGACATGGTTTGGGTATTTGGGGTTCTCGAAACCTGGAGGCTGTCTCACATATACTTCTTCCACAATAAACCCATTGAGGAAGGTACTCTTGACATCCATCTGGTAAAGCTTGAAATCCTTAGAAGCTGCAAAGGCAAGTAGGATTCTAATGGCCTCAAGTCTAGCTACAGGGGCAAAAGTCTCCTCAAAGTCGAGACCCTCAACCTGAGAAAAGCCCTGAGCTACCAGTCTAGCCTTGTTTCGAATGACTAACCCCTCCTCATTCTGCTTGTTCTTGAACACCCACTTGGTCCCAATGACATTGTGACCTTGAGGGGGCTCAACAAGCGACCAGACCTTGTTTCTCTCGAAATTTTCTAACTCTTCATGCATGGCATTGACCCAAGACTCGTTAGAAAGAGCATGACAAACATCCTTGGGCTCAAAGGTGGCAACGAAGGCAGAATGGAGATAGAAAAGTGATGTACCAGATTTCAAACGAGTGACTCGCTCAAAGAGATCTCCAATAATCTGCTAAGAAGGATGGTCTTTTTGAATGTGTCTAGGAGGTCCAGGATGAGATGAAGAAGTGGCCTCTACCTCGTGAGCTGACGAAGTAGGAATAGAGCCACTAGCTCCAGAGGAAACAGAAGGCATGGGCTGATCGCCTTGAGGTGCGGTGGAAGACGGCACCTCAACGGGTGGATGAAGGACTGGATCGGGTAAACAACCCTCATCTCCATCCTCCTCATCATCCACGAAGATGGTCTCGGACTGCTCTAAAGAACCTGAGATATCGGGCCTAGTCCCCGGACTGGCCTCATCGAAGGTCACCTCACAGGTCTCTACCAATTTACTAGACTCGCAGTTCCCGACCCTATAAGCCCGCGAAGAAGTCGAGTAGCCTAGAAAGATACCATCACAAGAACGTGACTCGAACTTGCAAAAAAATAAAAGGTCAAATACACTTAAAAAAAATTGCACATCTTGACTTCAACCTCCAATACTTTTACCAAACTTTTCTTTTAACAAAGAGAACAACCTTCTTTGATTACGGTATCACTTTAACAATTCCAACAAAAGAGAATTGAAGACCACAACACATTAATTCTTTAAGAACTAATAAAACCTCTCAACACGACACTTCGCTTAAAACAATTTCAGCTACCACGTAAGTCATGAGATCAAAAGATTGCATAAGCAACTATCAAATCTTTTGATTTAAATAGTACCATGGGATTTATCAAATTCTTTTATTTAATGAACCTTCACACATTACCATCATGACCACATACTGACCAACATACTAACATCAGAATAATACATTCTTAACAGGCATCATCATATCCTCAAATCCTTTCATAAACTTTCCAAAAGAAACATAAGAAATTACTTCATCATGTTTTATTATTTAAATAAGATTGCAACTACTTGGTCTAGGAAACCTAGTGCATAAGCCACATAATAGAACAAAGCTCTTAATCAAGCTGATACTAAAAACATGACAATCTCACAAAACATGCTAGTATAAATCTCTTACTAGATTTCATATATTCAATTCTTATTAATGCTCAACTCTAACTTAGCACAAATTGATTGTATTCTATTCACTATTGGTAATAATTGATTATTATTTGATCATAACAGCATTCATGATCCTAACTCCGTTTTACAACCATAAAACAATCATGAGCATAGATTTAGTATCCTACCGTACGTTCAGAAATTAGAACGAAATGACTTTAAACTTTAATAATACCAGCTTTGTAAGACAAGATTCTACAAGTCAATACATCAACCTTCATCTATTTCTTTATACATATTTCAACAATCTAGCATAATGAAAGATAGATGAAAATAGCAACTGTACATGCTCATAAAGTATCTCTATAAAAGACATATTAAGGGTCAATATTACCAAGGCAATATTCCAACACATCCTTACCTACTAATTTCCAAATGGTCAGGTTAATTACTAAAAACAAAAAGAATACTTCAATTTATCCAACATGATAGAAAATTTAAGCAATCATAATAATCATTCTAATTCTTTTTGCACACTTCTCAATAATTCCATGAGTTCCAATAACGAATAGACAAATTCATAATCATAGTTCTTCTAGAAACTATTACAAGGCAATATCACATTAATCCACTACACTTCCAAGATGCTAGTTGAAATTAATTATGCACCACGCTAACATATCAACTTGATAATTTATACCTTATGAATTAATTCATATGATTACCACCTTCTGCTTAAGCATAGCAAAACACAATAAAGGATTTTAACACTCTCTTTCAGAAAGAAGAGGAAAAATAAACTTCATGTAATACCCCGGAACGAATTTATTAATTATTTATTTAATTTAAGAGATGGGCGAAGAAAGAAAGAGTAAAATAATTTGTTTAGGGGTTTTACGAAAAGTTAAGGCAACACAGGCCTTAGCTTGGCCAGTGGGAATTTTGGCCCAAGGGAGGAGGAGGCCACCCTTAACCCTAACCTCTCCACACCTCGCCCCTCATCTCCCCTCGCCTCCATACCCTAGCGGCCGCCGCCCTGCTGTGGCGGCGTCTCGCTCGCCGCCCACCGCACCTGCCGTGGCAACTGTTTCGCCCGCCGCCCTGCCGTGGCAGCCATCTCGCTCGCCATCCCGCCGCCCTGCCGTGGCAGCCGCCGCCCTGCGTCTCCGTCGCCGGCCGCCGTCCTCTTGCGTCGTGTCGTGCGTCGGTGTGCGCCGCTGCTGCCCCGACGTTTCCTCCTTCCCGGTGCGCCGACGTCGTCGTCCGTCGCTGCACCGCGGAGATCCGGGGGAAAGAGTGGAGGATTTCGCGGAGGAGATCACGGGCGTGTTCATCGAGTTCGTCGTGTTCGTCATCGTGTTCTTCATCGTGTCGTCAAGGGTAATCCCTGTTAGCCTCCTAGATGAGTTTTTAATCGAGTTAGATTCGTCGGTTTTCCGGGCTGCCGGGACAGAAGTTGTTAGTCGGCCATTTTGGGGTAGATCTGTCGGGATTCAGATCTGGACCCCTTCTAGAAAATTGTAGAGGACGTAATTATCTTTCCAGGGAGTACTAGAACACATTATTTGTATTTGTGTAGCGAAAGTTATGAATTTTCTAGTGCGGCTGTTCTGCAGATCGAGGTAGTTCTGGACAGATTTTAGTAGATCGGTTTGGGCGACGGGAATTGTGGCGATTCAGGATTCCTTAAAATTGGGAAAGTTGTAGATAGGTTTCTTAGGTTTCCAGAGAGGTCAAGAAGTCCGGATTCCGTGTTTCTGGGTGGAAGTTATGATCGTTTTAGTGCGCTGTCCAGAGAGTCCATCGAGATTGTTGATGTTTTAGAAAAGGGTTTGGATCGGGTAGCAAATAGCAGAATCTGGGAGGCTCCCCAACTAAGTTTTGTTAGATAATTTAATTATATTTTCAGAGAGTCTAAGAATGCTTAAGTTGGATTTATGTACTGGAAGATATGAATTTTTGAAGTCGGCTGTCCGTGGACGGGCAGATTTGGCCGAGGGGAGTTGGAGAATTAATTGAGATAAATTGTTGGGGTAATTGGGGTTATTGATATTTTTGTATCTAATTACCAGTTACTGTTACGTTAGTAATTATTAATTAATTATTCAGGAGGAGAGCGGATTCCGGGGTTGCACCTTCTGCTCGTTCTTCATTTTCTCACGGTTGAGGCAAGTATATATATGATGTGAATGATCTGTATGATTTATGGTGATTGAATGATTGTGCTGATGGTTGAATCATGATTGTTTGATTGTGAATTTTGAGTAAAGTTATGAGTTGATAATGCTATTTACGTTCTGTTTACGATATGGCATTTGTGAGATTAATTGTTGCATAGTATGATGAATGCATGTTTATCTTGTTGATACATTCACATATATGCATCATATTGAGATTTGTTGAAGTCTTGGTCATGTGTTGATCAAGTGCCGAGGTCCCCATACTTGTGGTGTGTGGGCTATTGGTCCCTGTACCAGAGGGTACAGGCGTAGGTGTGCATTGACGGATGCACACTCCGCATTACCGGTATAATGCGAAAGAGATGAGAAAATGAACTTTTGATCATATTGCATAGCATGATATTCATATGTTAGGTGTTTAACTTGTTCGTTAATGATCATGCTTGCTTTAATCACAGTTATGCTTGATGAGTCGTTGGACTCACGCTTGTTGTTGTTTGTTTATTTTAGGTATCAACATGAGATCAGCATGCATGGGATCGTGAAAGGGCTAGTCCGGTTGCACGTGCACAATTCATTCAACAATAAACAAAGACGGTCATTAATCTTTTGTTGGTTAGCTTATTTGGTTCATTTATTATTCATCGGGTTAAATGTAATAATGAATTAGAACTATTTGTTATCGCTTCCGTTTATTATTTTGAAATTTGAACTATTTCTGTTTAATTGGAGTTGCTATTGGGAAATAAATAATGTAGTTTTTGTCGAATTTTTATGGAATAAATGTTAGAAGCTTTATTAGGATTAGAAGTGGGTAGCATTTCAGGCCATTGTTTGGCTGGGATGTTACAGTTGGTATCAGAGCGGGCTGTAGGTCCGTGGTTAGTGAAAATATTAAACTTGACACACTATGCACGATGGGTAGGGTAGGAAGGATGGGTTTTGCATCGCATCTATAAATATTGTTGTTGATCATGATAATTGATTGTGTATTTATGTGTGATTCTGTGTTTGCTTATGTTTTAGTGATGGCGAGGGCCGTGGTCGTGGTTGTGGTCGGCGGTGCGGACGAGGCCAGCCGTGCCCCCTTGAGGTACAAAACTCTGCTGTTGGAGAGGCTAGTCCTGTGGGATCGGAGGAGGAGGTCGCGTCAGCAGTTCAGGGGAACCAGACTCAACCTGCCGCACCCAGAGCCGCGCTTGTGGCCATCCCGACAGCCTTGCCGGCGTTGGGCGTGATGAGTTTGCATCAGTGGAATGCCTTGAGATTGGACACCTTTGATGGATTGGGGACGCCAGTGGATGCTGCTAACTGGTTGCGTCACATAGAGATGCATTTGGAGGTGTTGGGACTGACTTCAGAGCAGCAGGTTAAGTTTGTGGCCTTTTAGCTGAAGGGGCAAGCGGATCTCTGGTGGGAAGGAGTCCTGTCGGCCAGTCTGCGCCCTTGGGCCAGCAACTTGGGAGGTGTTCTGGGCGAGTTCGAGAAGAGGTTTTACCATGCTTCATTTGTGGAGAGGATGGAGGTGTCTTTGAACAACTACAAGCAGGGCAAGATGTCGGTGTCTGAGTATGAGGTGGGATTCCATAACATAATCCGCTTCGTACCCTTTGTGGCTACCAATGATGTGGAGAAAGCCAAGAGGTTTCGCAGAGGGCTTAGGCAGGAGTTTCGCCAGGTGTTGGGAGCTTGGGAGCTTCGTGACTTTAGCTCTTTGGTGGAGCAAGCGAGAGGCATGGAGTTAGAGATGCAGTTTGGGGAAGGACTGCAGGGGATTGGTGCTAATGCGTCTCCTGAGGGTACAGAGAGCAGTCCGAAGAAGAGTTTTGGCAGTGGTGGATCGGCGCTGAAGCCGGTTCACAAGAAGTTCAAGGGGTCGCAGAATTCATTCAAGTCTAAGTTCAACAAGTCCCAGGCATCTTCCACCTTTCGTCCTTCAGCTGGTACTCCGATGGTGCGTCCGGTCCCGGGTCAGGGGATGAAATGCTTCAAGTGTGGTGATGGGCATCGGACATCGGAGTGTGCTTGGTCGGGAGCTTGTCGACCTTTGTGGTCGGGAGGGCCACAAGGCTTTGGTCCGTAAGCGTAACCCCGCCAAATCATCAAGTGGGAGCCGATTCGAGGCGACCGTCGGCACCAGCAGCTTCTTCCGTGGGTCGGTCACGAGATGCTAGCGGCTGCCCTACTCGATCTTGGCGCCGACCGGTCTCCTACCCTTCACGGAGGGATGCCACCGGTACCAGCCGCCTCCTCCGGTGACAATGTTTCAGCGGTGGCGCCTTGACTCCTCTGCAGCGACGGCTCCCGTGTCCGGTGTCTTGTGGCACCGATCGCCCCGCATCGCCTCCTCGCCTTGCCGACGGCTAAGCCGTGAGTCGTCCCGATGTGGTGACAGTGCGCTTTGGTGGACTCGGTGGAGGCTTTTGTTCTATTTGATTTGAACTACTTTTCCTTTGCATCCGTAGAGTTTGCTAGTCGGGCCAGGTTGAGCTTGTAGTCTATATCTCAGTCTATTTTGGTTCATTCACCTGGGGGAGTTCTATCTAGTTCCACAGTCTGTCCGGGTTGTGTGATTACCATAGATGGAGAAAATTTTGTTGCTAATCTGCTGGTTATGAGGATGGAGCCGTTCGATGTTATTTTGGGGATGGATTGGTTGCATAGTTATCGTGCTGTCATATCTTGTTTACGGAAGGCGGAACTCTGCAATCGCCGTCGAGCCAAGAGATAGTGTTTCGGGTAGTGCACCCTCCTGTTCACCCAGTGTGTTGGCTAGTCTTTTCACGGTAGTAGAGCAGTAAGAGTAGATTTCTTTTATCCCTTGTGGAAAACCCAAATTCCTCTTTGATTGCAGAGCAGATTCCGGTGGTCCGGGAATTCTTGGATGTTTTCCCAGCAGAATTGCCAGGGATGCCTCCTCCGCGTCCGGTGGAGTTCAGAATTGATTTGGTGCTAGGAGCACGACCAGTTTCTATAACTCCGTACCGATTGGCTCGACCGTTCTAAGAAGAGCTGAAGAAGCAGTTGGATGATCTGAAAGCAAAGGATCTTATTCGCCCGAGCGTGTCTCCATGGGGAGCACCAGTGCTATTTGTCAAGAAGAAAGATGGGAGCTGGCGCATGTGTATTGATTACCGTGCTCTCAATCAACTAACCATCAAGAATAAGTATCCTTTACCCCGTATCGAGGATTTATTTGATCAGTTGAGGGGAGCTAAGGTATTTTCAAAGATTGATCTCCAGTCGGGATACAATCAAATTCCTGTCCGAGAGGAGGACATTGAGAAAACGGCATTCTCCACGAGGTATGGGCATTTTGAATTTAAAGTTATATCTTTTGGACTAACAAATGCCCCTACCGCTTTCATGGAGACAATGAACAGGATGTTGCATGAGTATTTGGACGACTTTGTGGTCATATTCATTGATGATATCTTGATTTATTCGAAGAATGAAGTAGATCATGAACGGCATCTGAGGCAAGTGTTGGCAACACTAAGAGAGCATAAGTTCTATGCGAAGCTCAAGAAGTGTGAGTTTTGGGTGACTCAGGTGGGGTTCTTGGGTCACATTATCAGCGATAAGGGAATATTAGTTGATCCAAGTAAAGTTTCTTCGGTGGTGGAATGGGAGAGGCCGACCAATGTCAAGGAGGTGAGGAGCTTCCTCGGGTTGGCGGGTTATTATCGGTGCTTTGTGCAAGATTTCTCCATCATCGCCAAGCCCTTGTCGAGGCTCACTCGAAAGGATATGAGGTTTCGGTGGGATGATGATTGTGGCGCTGATTTCAGATTTTGAAGGAAAGGCGGTGACCGCTCTGTTCTCTCCGTTAGGAGCCGTGGAAGCGATTCACGGTTTTCTCGATGCATCAAGAGTTGGGCTGGGATGTGCTTATGCAAGATGGTAAGGTTTTGGCTTACGCATCGAGGCAACTGAAGAAGCATGAACAGAATTACCCTACCCATGATTTAGAATTGGCTGCTGTTGTATTTGCATTGAAGCTTTGGAGGCACTACCTGTATGGCGAGACTTGTGATGTGTTCACCGATCACAAGAGTCTCAAGTACATCTTTACTCAGAAGGATCTGAATTTGAGGCAGCGCAGGTGGTTAGAGCTGATCAAGGATTATGATCTCACCATTCAGTATCATCCGGGCAAAGCCAATGTGGTGGCTGATGCTCTGAGTCGCAAGGCGGCACTGCTACCTGGATTGGTTGATTGCTGATTTTGATCGTATGCGGATATTCTCTTGCTATGCGGTGCGGCCCGAGTGGAGACTCAGTTGATCCTAGAGTCTGCTATACCAGAGCGGGTGCGGGAGGCTGTGATCGATCACCGCTCAGAGGGTCATGAAGCGATTGGAGATGGGAAAGAAAGGGGATTTCAGCTTGGATATGTCTGGTGCATTGCGCTTTAAAGGGCGCTTATGCGTCTTTGCGAAGCGAGAGGTTAAGGACGACATTTTGAGAGAAGCTCATCGCACCCCATATACAGTTTATCCGGGAGAGACCAAGATGTACCGTGACTTGAAACAGAATTTCTGGTGGAAAAGTATGAAGGTGGATATAGCAAACTATGTGGCCTCGTGTGGTATCTGTCAGCAAGTGAAGGCCGAACATAAAAGACCAGCAGGGTTATTGCAGCCATTAGAGGTTCCACAATGGCCGTGGGATGATAGTTCTATGGATTTTGTGGTCGCGTTGCCTCGGTCGCCGAGAGGCAAGGACGCCGTTTGGGTTGTTGTGGATCGATTCAGCAAGTCAGCACACTTCATTCCTATCCGCACAACCAACTTAGCGAGTGATCTGGCTCCTATTTATGTGCGGGAGATTGTGAGGCTTCATGGTGTGCCTAAGACCATAATTTCTGACAGAGATGCCAAGTTTGTTTCCAAGTTTTGGGAGAGTTTGCAGAGTGCTTTGGGCACTCAGCTTCGTTTGAGCACGGATTTTCACCCGCAGACAGATGGGCAGTCAGAGCGGACCATTCAGACTCTGGAGGACATGCTAAGGTCTTGTGTGTTGTCTTGGAAGGGTAGTTGGGAGGATCAATTACCTTTGGCAGAGTTTGCCTATAATAACAGTTACCACTCAAGTATCAAAGCAGCTCCATTTGAAGTTTTGTATGGCCGTAGAGTGCAGTCGCCTTTGCTTTGGGAAGCGGTGGGCGAGAAGGCGATTGGGACGGTTGGTCCGAAGACAATCGAGAGGGTGGCTTTGGTGAGGCGGAATTGTTGGCCGCCCGAGCGGTGCGAAGAGTTACACCGATGTGAGAAGGAGGGACTTGGGTTTGCGGTGGGAGATCGGTGCTCTTGAGAGTATCTCCTACCAAGGGTGTGGTGAGGTTTGGTACCAAAGGAAGCTTAGCCCGAGGTATGTGGGACCTTTCACCATATTAGCGCGGATTAGAAAGTTGGCCTACCGTTTGGATCTTCCGGAGGCTATGCGCGGGGTACATAATGTGTTTCATGTGTCTATGTTGAGGAAGTACCTGCGAGATCCAGAACATCACATTACTCGGAGCCATTGATAATTGAGCAAGATCTCTTTTGAATCCAAGCGGTGCAGTGCGGAAAGGTCGAAAAAGTGTTGAGGAATAAAACCTTGTAGTATGTCAAAGTGCTTTGGTCATGACAACCGAGAGAGAAGCAACTTGAGTTGGGGTCTCGCATGCGAGCAATACCCGAGTTGTTCTCGTCGGTGCGTGTTTATTGCTAGCTTGGTAGAATTTTAATTCTTGTTGTGGGTGCGATTAGAATTGGGGTCGAATTACATTTAAGGTGGGTAGAATGTAATACACCGAACGAATTTATTAATTATTTATTTAATTTAAGAGAGGGGCGAAGAAAGAAAGAGTAAAATAATTTGTTTAGGGGGTTTTCTGAAAAGTTAAGGCAACACGGGCACGGGCTTGGCCAGTGGGAATTTTTGGCCCAAGGGAGGAGGGAGGCCACCCTTAACCCTAACCTCTCCACCCCTCGCCCCTCATCTCTCCTCGCCTCCATCCCTAGCAGCCGCCGCCCTGCCGTGGCGGCCGTCTCGCTCTGCCGCCCACCGCGCCTGCCGTGGCAACCGTTTCGCCCGCCGCCTTTGCCGTGGCAGCCGTCTCGCTCGCCATCCCGCCGCCCTGCTATGGCAGCTGCCGCCTCGTCTCTGCCGCCGCCGCCGTCCTCTTGCGCCGTGTCATCGCCGGTGTCTTCGCGCCGCTGCTGCCCGACGTTTCCTCCTTCCGGTCTTGCCGACGTCGTCGTCCGTCCGCTGCACCGCGTGATCCGGGAAAGAGAGGAGGATTTCGCGGAGGAGATCACGGCGTGTTCATCGAGTTCGTCATGTTCGTCATCGTGTTCTTCATCGTGTCGTCAAGGGTAATCCTGTTAGCCTCCTAGATGAGTTTTTAATCGAGTTAGATTCGTCGGTTTTCCGGGCTGCGGGATAGAAGTTGTTAGTCGGCAGTTTTGGGGTCGATCCGTCGGGATCCCTTCTAGAAAATTGTAGAGGACGTGATTATCTTTCCAGGGAGTACTAGAACACGTTATTCTGATTTGTGTAGCGAATGTTATGAATTTTCTAGTGCGGCTGTTCGCAGATCGGGGTAGTTCTGGACAGATTTTAGTATATCGGTTTGGGCGACGGGAATTGTGGCGATTCAGGATTCCTTCAAATTGGTAAAGTTGTAGATAAGTTTCTTAGCTATCCAGAGAGGTCAAGAAGTCCGGATTTCGAGTTCCTGGGTGGAAGTTATGATCGTTTTAGTGCGCTGTCCAGAGAGTCCATCGTGATTGTTGATGTTTTAGAAAAGGGTTTGGATCGGGTAGAAAATGGCCGAATCTGGGAGGCTCCCCAACTAAATTTTGTTAGATAATTTAATTATGTTTCCAGAGAATCTGGGAACGCTTAATATGGAATTACGTACTGGAAGATATGAATTTTTGAATTCGGCTGTCCGTGGACGAGCGGTTTAACGAGGGAGTTGGAGAATTAATTGAGATAAATTGTTGGGGTAATTGGGGTTGTTGATATTTCTGTATCTTATTACCCGTTACTGTTACGTTAGTAATTATTAATTAATTATTCAGGAGGAGAGCGGATTCCGGGTTGCACCTTACGCTTTCGTTCTTCATTTTCTCGCGGTTGAGGCAAGTATATCTATGATGTGAACGATCCAGTATGATTTATGGTGATTGAATGATTGTGCTGATGGTTGAATCATGATTGTTTGATTGTGAATTTTGAGTAAAGTTATGAGTTGATAATGCTATTTACGTTCTGTTTACGATATGGCATTTGTGAGATTAATTGTTGCATAGTATGATGAATGCATGTTTATCTTGTTGATACATTCACATATATGCATCATATTGAGATTTGTTGAAGTCTTGGTCATGTGGTGATCAAGTGCCGAGGTCCCCATACTTGTGAAGTGTGGGCTATTGGTCCCTGTACCAGAGGGTGCAGGCATATGTTTGCATTGACGGATGCACACTCCGCATTACCGGTAAAATGCGAAAGAGATGAGAAAAGGAACTTTTGATCATATTGCATAGCATGATATTCATATGTTAGGTGTTTAACTTGTTCGTTAATGATCATGCTTGCTTTAATCACGTTATGCTTCTTTGAGTCGTTGGACTCACCCTTGTTGTTGTTTGTTTATTTTAGGTACCAACATGAGATCAGCAGGCATGGGATCAGGAAAGGGCTAGTCCGGTTGCACGTGCACAATTCATTCAACAATAAACAAAGACAGTCATTAATCTTTTGTTGGTTAGCTTATTTGGTTCATTTTATTATTCATCAGCTTAAATGTAATAATGAATTAGAACTATTTGTTATCGTTTCCGTTTATTATTTTGAAATTTGAACTATTTCTGTTTAATTAGAGTTCCTATTGAGAATTAAATAATGTAGTTTTTGTAGAATTTTTATGGAATAAATGTTAGAAGCTTTATTAGGATTAGAAGTGGATAGCATTTCAGGCCATTGTTTGGCTGGGATGTTACACTTCAACACTCAAAATAATCTAAAGAAAAATATAGATCCAAGGCTTTCACATATCAATGAGTTTTACAACTCAAAACTGGCATTACTAAAAGAAAATACCAAGCAAACCAATAAGTCATGAATAACAACAAGACAAAACTCCTACGAGGGGACTAACCTTACAAATCAACAATAAGCACAGGTAGCAAAAGTATCTCATTAGTTCGGAAAGAAACAATAGCTTCTTCAGGAACAGGTAGAGACCAGTTGCATACCATCAACTGCAAGAACCACAAACTCAAAAGAAATTCATTAACTGCAAGAGGCCAAGAATTGGCCAAAATCAACTTAAGGATAATAGCAACTTTTCTAAGAAAATCACCCACAACATCTGCAATTAAGTTACTTGAGGTAACTACATTGCTATCCCCATACAGCAAACAGTGAAATAATCTGGCAAAACCAAAACAACACAAACAACATCTACATCTTAACATTGACTATTCTCACTCATAACAGTCATAGGAGCAAATCATAATCATACAAGATTATCTCATAATGTAAAACATCAATACAACATGTCAAAAGTATAAATGCAATGCTTGACCCATCCCATCCTACCGTGCAGCAGTGTGTCAATTTAATAGTTTATTTACCACGGACCTAAAGCCCGCTCTGATACCAACTGTAACACCCCAGGATCCACAATACCCTGGGATGCTACTAAAACTGCTCTACAACTAGGCAATTTACAAGATAAATTAAACTGGCAACATTTAATTAACAGGATAATATAAGCGGAAGCATAATCAACTAGTAAATAACAGAATAATGAGAACAATTTAATATTCATAATCAACTTAACAATAATGACCAAAGGAATAATTCCAAGTTCAACATTAATAAGGAGAAACATTCATCAATATGATAACTAGGCAAAGAACTAGAATTCTTTCTACTTTATTTCAGCATTAAGATTATCATCCAAGTGCATCTGTGTGGTGCCACTCTACCCTTCCCAATGTATGCTCAAGGTCCACCTGTAGGGAGGGGGAAGCAAGAGTGAGATAAAAATCTCAGCAAGCAAACTGTTTAACAAGTTATTCAAACTACAAGCAATTTAAACATCATCATTATAATTCCATACATCCACAATTACAATTTATGTTTCAAAGTTATTAAACCACCATAAACTTCTATGAATAATACCTCTTCAATTTCATATTTAATTGGCATATGAATGCAGCCATTGTATCCTCTATTAAGTGCAAAAGAAACATTTAAATCATCCATAACATAATAAATTAATCATCAGCATTTAATCTTTCACAATTAACATTGTTTATATCCTCAACCTCGAAACATCATCAATGACGATAAAATATTAGCAAATAAATCTTGTTTGAACTACTTTAAAACCTCAACCACTACCACTACCAAAGGCAATAAAACATATGCATGTTTTACTTCAATACACCATTATTTCCCGCATCTACAAATGCTAACAACAATTATCGTATGAGAAAAGAATCTTATGCCACAAACACAATTCTTTCCATACACAAGGGACGAATCCCTTTCCACGACCACAACCACAAACCTCATGCCACAAATAGCTCTCATGAGCCAAATCCACAATACAACAATGGAGTTAAATATTCCACAACAAAACTTCACCACAACACATTGCATATGAATGAAAAATGGCATATGGATGCAGTCATTCAAACAACAAATGAATGCATATGAATGCTTATCTTCCTTCACTCTTTCGAGGCGGAATTGCTTCCATGGAGAAGAGGTTGTACCGGTACGGTCGCGGCTAGGTGTGGTGACATCCACATATGCAAATGATATGATATAACACGAATAATATGATAATTCATGAATCATATTAATTCATCCACAAGGAGCATTATCATGCTCTCAACATATCCACATCCACCACAAATTAATCTCATGTTCCACAATTTAACATTAAGCAAGAATTCCACATGTCTACTAGCGGATTATCAACATATCAATGGATAAATATTTGCTACCATCTCCACAATTAAAATATCATGCAATCATGGCATAATGTATCAAATTACGATAATAATGTAAATTGTAAGTAGTAGGAATAACAGGTTAAACGGTAGCAACCACCGCTACGTTCACTTGCCTCAATCTGACGAAGCGAAGTACAACAGAGATCAAGAGCGCTCAGGGACAAGACCACCTAGATGAAGAATTTCCCCAATTTTTCCTCCTCCTCTTCTTCTTCTCCTTCTTGTCCTTCTCCTCCTCCTCCTTCTCCTTCTCCTTTCTCTCTTCCCTTTCTTTTCTTCCTTGGCACCATGGCAGCAGCAACGGGAGAAGGGGGCGCCAAGGGGTGGTGGTGGCTGGTTTGGGGTGGAAAGAGGGAGGGCCAAGGAGGGTTTATAAAGAGGGTGCTAGGGTTTGGGAGAGTGCAGGCCCCTATTTGGGCCGGCCGCCCAAAGCGGTTGGCCCACCCTCCGGACAACCCAAAACATTCAAATTAATTGTTTTAATTTACTTAATTCATTTTACAATGTTCTACAATTTATGTTTTTTCCTTCCCGCGATTTACCGAAAAACCGGCGATTCCGCGATTGATTTAAAAACTTGCGCCGTAACGGCGTTCGGGATATTGCACTTGGCTATGTTGTTACTCCACAGGGCATTGAAGTTGATCAAGATAAGATCATCGCTATCCAGAGTTGGCCGCCTCCTAAAATGGTCACACAAGTGTGGAGTTTTCTTGGGCTCCTTGGTTTCTATCGGCGTTTTTTGAGTTTTCAGCACCCTCATTGCCATTGAATGAGCTTACAAAGAAGGGTGTTCCTTTACTTGGGCCTCCAAACAACAACAAGCTTTCGGCGCTCAAAGATAAGCTAACACATGCCCCTTTGCTTCAACTTCCTGATTTCAGCAAGACTTTTGAATTAGAATGTGATGCTAGTGGCATAGGTCTTGGGGTGTGTTAATTCAAGAAGGAAAACCTGTTGCTTACTTTAGTGAAAAATTAAGTGATCCTAGTTTGAACTATTCTACCTATGATAAAGAATTATATGCTCTAGTTCGAACTTTGAAAACATGGTAACATTATTTATGGCCCAAAGAGTTTGTGATACATTCTGATCATGAGTCTTTGAAGAATATTCGAAGTCAAACCAACCTAAACCGCAGACATGCTAAGTGGATTGAGTTTATTGAATCTTTTACGTATGTCATTAAATTTAAAAAGGGCAAAGAAAATGTGATAGCTGATGCATTGTCTAGGAGATATACCATGCTTTCACAATTGGACTTCCAAATCTTTGGGTTAGAGACCATAAAGGAGCAATATGTGCATGATGCTGATTTTAAAGATGTGTTGCTTAATTGTCAAGAGGGAAAGGGTTGGAATAAATTTGTGGTGCATGATGGGTTCATATACAGTGCTAGCAAGCTATGCATTCCAACTAGCTATGTTCGTCTTTTGTTGTTATAGGAGGTGCATGGAGGAGGATTGATGGGTCACTTTGGCGTGAAGAAGACCGAGGACATTCTGACCCATCACTTTTATTGGCCAAAGATGAGGCGTGACATCGAACGCTTCATTGCCCGCTGCACTATGTGCCAAAAAGCTAAGTCACGACTTAATCCTCATGGTTTATACATGCCTCTTCCTGTTCCAAGCATACCTTGGGAAGATATATCTATAGACTTTGTTTTAGGGCTTCCTAGAACAAAGAAGGGGAGGGATAGTATTTTTGTTGTCGTGGATAGATTCTCTAAGATGGCTCATTTTATACCATGTCATAAAAGTGATGATGCTACAAATGTTGCTGATTTGTTCTTTAAGGAAATTGTTTGCTTGCATGGTATTCCGAATACGATAGTTTCAGATCGTGATGCTAAATTTCTTAGTCATTTTTGGAAAACCTTGTGGGGTAAGTTGGGATCTAAGCTGTTATTTTCCACTACTTGTCATCCCCAAACCGATGGACAAACTGAGGTAGTCAATAGAACATTGTCTACTATGCTTAGGGCTGTGCTTAAAAAGAACTTAAAAATCTGGAAGGAATGTTTGCCTCATGTGGAATTTGCTTATAATCGTTCGCTGCATTCTACCACAAAGAAATGTCCTTTTGAGATTGTTTATGGTTTCATACCTCGTGCACCTATCGACTTGTTGTCTCTTCCAGCTTCTAAGAAGGTAAATTTCGATGCGCAACAACGTGCTGATTTGATACGTAAGATGCATGAGACAACTAAAGAGAACATTGGGATTATGAATCACTGCTACAGAAGAGGCTATACTGGACGGGTACATCACGAGCGGTTTCTTGGCAACCGTCGTGATATTTTCATAAACGGTTATTAACATGAACCGTGCGTGATAGTGAGACATCACAGACGGTTTTATTAATAACCGTCGTGAACTTTCCTGACGGTTCTTAATACGAACCGTCTATACCATCGAGATAACACGACGGGTCTGTTAGAACCGTCAGGAAAGTTCCTGACGGTTATTAACACGAACCGTGCGTGAAAATCGAATAACACGACGGTTCTGTTAGAACCGCTCGTGATAATCCATGTCACTTATAATTTGTGTGTAATAGTGACATGTCACCAATAATTGGCGTATACGAGATTTCGATCTCACCCGTCTATTCTGTCCACATCGAATGGCCGGCACCGCCTCCTCCACGGCGGGCCCTTATTAATAACTCCCATCAACCTTTCCATCGGTACTAGTCACGCATGAGTTCATCCACTCCGACATCACATCTCGGCGGTGAGTCGGCATCGTGGAGGAACATGCAAATCTGAGTCCACGGTTAGTAACACAAACCCGTAATAGATCGATCGATCAATGTGTTGTTGAGTTTTGTGCTTGCCTCAGTGTTTGCATGTTCCTCGACGATGCCGACTATCGTCGAGATGTGATGTCCACTCCGACAATCCTTCTTTTTCTGCAAAATTCAAGGCAATTTTATTACAAAGTTCAAAAAAGACACATTTCAGTTCTTGGTGAGCGGTAGACCGACATACCGACAACCCGGTGACCGACTATCCATCGCTTCTTCCCACTTCTTTTCTTGTGGGAGAAGTGGGAAGAAGCAGATGGATAGTCGGTCCTGGAAGTCGGTATGTCGGTCATCTCACCAAGAATCTGAAATGTCTTTGGGGCTCGAACGCAGAGGGAGCCGAGATCGCGATAGCCGGTGGTTCACTCGGTGTTGCTTAATTACTCTATAAGGGTAATAATCCCTTTGAGATATCTCGATGGGCGGGGTTGAACTATCACGAGCGGTTGTTACTTATGAACCGTCGTGATACTTATATCCTGAGCGGTATCATCAATAACCGCTGCGTGATAGTATGCATCACGAGCGGTTCGTGTTAATAACCGCTCGTGATAATGTGAACTATCACGACGGTTATTTATGTGAACCGTCTATGATAGGCAACAATCACCGACGGTTATTAAGTTGAACCGTCGTGATATTGCTTGTATCACAAGCGGTTCATATTAATAACCGTCACGCAGGCGGTTATTAATACGAACCGTCGTGATATGTCATTTTCACTGCACCGTTTGTGGTTGGAACCGTCGTGATATTCGCTAGTATTAATTGCTTGGCGTGCTTGCTTGAAGGATGTCGACACCGTGCATCTTCATTCTTGTTGCATCGGTAAAGCAAAGCGGCGGCTTTAGGGAGTTGGGGCGAAAAATA
Organism: Bonia amplexicaulis; assembly: GCA_036346245.1. Classification (NCBI taxonomy): domain Eukaryota; kingdom Viridiplantae; phylum Streptophyta; class Magnoliopsida; order Poales; family Poaceae; genus Bonia; species Bonia amplexicaulis. Next base: position 10,712,038 of record CM070750.1, read on the forward strand.
TCACCGTCTTCTTAGTGATCGATCGGAGGTTAGTATACTTAATTACTTAACATTCTTAGTGATCGATCGAGATTAGTACTCAATTGCTTAACATTCTTAGTGATCGATCGGAGGTTAGTAGTAGGGTAATAATCATTTTGACACCCATTTGTCACTTGTGTAGCGTAGATGGACCAAGTTGGATGTATGTTGAGAACCGTGTGAGTGAAGAGTACATTCTTGGCGTGTACGCTTTTAGAAGGGCGGTAGAAATGGATATGTTGAAGAAGGGGATGAAATATATGTATTGCCCATGTATTGATTGTGATAATCTCAAGATGTTTAGCAACTCAACAGTAGATTGAAGCTCACTTGATTCAAGGGTTTTTAAAAGGGTACAAATGTTGGACCGATCACGGTGAAGAGAAGAGTACACAAGAAGGTAGTTATGACATAGTCGAGGGAGACAACGATATGCCGGTTGTGGACTGTTCTTTCGATCATGAGGAAAGGTCGCGGGATGACAATCGGATCATGAGGATAGGTCGCAGGATGACAACGGATCATGAGGATAGGTCGCGGGATGACAATGGATCGGATGTTACGTGATGCGAAGGAACTATAGTGAGAGAGAGTTTGGTAAATTAGAGGGCTTGATGGAGGACTCGGAGAAACCTTTGTTCCGGGCTGCAAGCCGCAATACACAGGTGAAGCAAGGACCTCTGCTAAGGTCATGTGGTATCTTCCGTAATCCCCGTTTGAAGCGTTTTTGCAAACCGCAAGGATGCAAGATTGATGCGTTAACGCTGAGCGTAAGAAGAAAGACGGAATGATAAGACATGTTGCTGATTACGCGGTGGAGGAACATCGATAGGATGTTTGTAGATTTCGTGTGGGCAAGAAATATAAGGTTTGGGTTGAGTACGATGGAATGAATCCTTTTGGTAACATGAGCGTGACCGACATAGCACTGCCCGTGACTCGTGCATGTACAACCTTCCTCCTTGGTGTGTATGAAGCGGAAATATATTTTGATGTCACTACTTATCAAGGGCGAAGCAACACGGCAACGATATTGATGTGTTCCTAGCCCCATTGGTGGAAGATCTTGCAATCTTGTGGAATGAAGGGGTACATGTATGGGATGCGGACAAGCGAGAGAACTTCACTCTACACGCCATGTTGTTACGCACCATTAATGATTTTCCGCCTTGGTAACTGTCGGGGTTGAGTATAAAAGGAGCCAAAGCGTGTCCGCACCGCTTAGATTATACCGAGAGTGTGTGGTTGAACAACTCATGCAAAACTGTGTACATGCGTCACCGTAGGTTCCTTCCAAAGTATCACCCATACCGCAAGAGGAAGAAACAATTTGACGGAAAAAAGAGGATGACTCGGACCAAGACCTTTTAGCGGAAAGAGGTGTTTGATATGGTCAAGGATATAAATGTTGTGTTTGGCAAGGGACGTAAATTGAGGAAGAACATGTGGAAAAGAGGTCAATATTTTGGGACTTGCCTTATTGGGAGCACTTAGAAGTTCGCAATTGCATCGATGTCATGCGTGAGAGAAGAATGTATGTGACAGTTTGATTGGTCTCTTACTGAACATTCCTGATAAAACAAAGGATGGTGTTAACGCAAGGCGTGACTTGGTCGCTATGAACATCAGGACCGAGTTAGCACCGATAGAGACCGATAAAGGCGGACGTACCTTCCCCGACATGTTACACTGTCTAAGTCCGAGAGAACTGAATTATGCCGGTCCTTAAATGGTGTGAAAGTTCCATCCGGTCCTCCACAAGCATGAAGAAACTTGTTTCCATGGAACATTTGAAATTAATTGGCATGAAGTCTCACGATTGTCATGTGCTAATGACTCAAATGCTACCGTTGCAATTAGAAGTATTTTGCGAACAAGGTTCGAGTGACAATCATAAGGCTATGTTATTTCTTCAACGCAATTGCTCAGAAGGTCATTGATCCGGATGGACTAGATGCTCTGCAAACCGAGGTGGTGACAACTCTATGTCATCTAGAGATGTATTTCCTCCATCATTTTTGATATCATGGTCCATCTCATTGTCCACCTTGTGAAAGAGATAAAATATGTGGCCCGTATTTCTCGTCATATGTACCCTTCGAGAGGTACATGGAATTCGAAGTCCTATGTACGCAATCGATCTCGACCGGAGGGTAGCATCATCGAAGGTTATACAACAGAAGAGGTCATTGAATTCTGCATCGGCTACATGGCTCAGGTAGAGCCGATAGGTGTACCTCTATCTCGTCACGAGGGGAGGTTAGACGGTATAGGGACTATCGGGAGGAAAGCAATAACTCCGGATCAAAATACGTATGCTCAAGCCCATTTCATGGTTTTACAACACATGGTGAAGTGACCCCATATATTGAAGAGCACAAGGACATGCTACGTCGGAGAATGCAGGCGGTCGAAGTTTGGATCACGAGACAACACAACCGTCAGTTCAACGAATGGTTGAAGGCGCAATTGACTAGGAGGTCGTCAAATGAAACAATACAATGGTTGGCAAAGGGCCAAAATTTACAATTGTGACATGGCAAGGATACGACATTAATGGCTACACATTTTATACAACAGATCAAGATAGAAAGAGCACGGTCACGAACTCGGTGTCCGCATAGATGCCTATGATTCGCACGGCGATGCTGGCCCAAGCTCGTACTACGGGCTTGTAGAGGAGATTTGGGAGCTTGACTACGTAATTTTCAAAATTCCTCTATTTCGTGTCGTTGGGTCCAACTCCCACGGGTGTAAAGGTTGACAAATGCGGCGTCACTACCGTGGACCTCGAATGTGTAGGATACAAAGACGAACCATTCGTATCATGAGGCAAGTTGTTCAAGTATTTTATGTAACCGACCGCAAATAAGAAGCGCCATGTAGTTCTTGAGGAAAAAGAAGGATTGTCGGGGTTGAGAATGTTGTGGATGAGGAAGAGTACAATCAATTTGATGATTTGCCTCCATTCGGAGGCGGCATCGAGCTCGATGAAGAACAAGGCGATGAAGCAAGCTATATGCGTGTCGATCATCGTGAAGGGCTTTATTTAAAATGATATAGCCAAAGTGTAATAAATGATATAGGTTATGCTTGTGTTTTCATAAATGTATGTATGTTCCATTGTAATTGTAAAATGACTAAGGAACTATGAAATAGTTATATTTATGGTTATGCTTGCGTTTTCATAAATGTATCTATGTTCCATATTGTAATTGTGAAATGACATAGGAACCTAGCTAGCTGCGGTATTTATAGTGAACTATCACGGCGGTTTATAAAAGAAACCGTGATAACATATCCTGAGCGGTTCTATATATATAACCGTCATGCGTGATATACATATCGCGACGGTTCTATATAGAACCGTGCGCGATATGTATATCACGACGGTTATATATATAGAACCGTCGTGATATCATATCACGAGCGGTTATATTGATAGAACCGTGCGTGATAGATCATCTATAAATACCGCAACTAGGTCTCGCGAGTCCGCTCATCTGCCGCATCTCTTGTCTCCACTCTGCAGCCGGCCCCGCTAGCTAGGTTTGCTCCTCCCACCGCGGTCCCTCCTCCGGACGCCGCCGCTCCGACGCGGTCCCTCCCACCGCCGGTCCCTCCCGACGCCGCGGTCCTCCCGACGCCGCTCCGACGCGGTCCCTCCCGACGCCGCCGGTCCTCCCGACGCCGGGTCCCTCCCGACTCCGCTACCTCCCGACGCCGCCAGTCCTCCCGACTCCGCTACCTCCCGACGCCGCCTCCTCCAGACTCGGGTCCTCCACATGCTTCACATGTTAGCTTTATGATATATATATGCTTCACATGTATTTTATGTTATATGCTTCACATGTATTTTATGTTATATGCTTCACATGTATTTTATGTTATATGCTTCACATGTATTTTATGTTATATGCTTCACATGTATTTTATGTTATATGCTTCACATGTATTTTATGTTATATGCTTCACATGTTAGCTTTATGATATATGCTTCACATGTATTTTATGTAGCATATAATATATCTGCACTTGTTAGTCGCAAGGTCTATTTGGAAGGCCCATAGCTCACGCAATTAGTTTTTCTTAGAAGAGATGGCGTCCACACGGTCTTAGTCGTCGTCATCTGGGTCTCACGCTCCCAAGATCGCGAAATCTAAACGTGGCCGAGGAGTATCGAAATGGCCACAGGCCGAATGACCATCACGGTGGTCTCTCGGATGGGGTCCCTCTGGAACCGTCGAAAGCGTCATCATTTCGGACTACTGCGGTATAATTGGAAGGCAACGGGTCCCCATCACCATAGCAAGTGGAAAGATTTGACAAAGGATCACAAAATCAGCTATGGGAGGAACTTACAAATTGTTCGAGTTCCCAAAGCGAAGCACGGGACTCGTGCAGCAGCGCTCTCGCGATGGGAAAAGCATGGAAGAATTTTAAGAGCACTCTTGTGACAAAGTGCGTGGCCGAGGATGTCACGCCCTTCACGAAGTATCCTTTCGTGTCGCCGGAAACATGGGAGACCTTTGTGCAGATGAAGACGACGACCGAATTTGAACAACAAAGTGCGGCGCACAAGGACCTTCAGTCAAAAAACACGCACCCTCACGGACTCGGCACTGCTGGTACGCGGGTAAAATCCGCAATGGAGGATGCAGGATGAGGTCTTAATCCGATCGAGGCCTCTCGCCATTTGCCGGATCGCAAAGCGGCCTTCAGCGGTTAAGCGCGGTCATCAACCACATCTTGGTGTCTCTTTCAAAACCCCGCAGATGAGGAAGTGTCCCAACGCTGGTAAAATATGTTCAACGACATAGTTGTTAACACCTCTTCAACTTCATGGGTTGAAAAATAACATGATTAATTGCCTCTTGCGGCAATCATTGACTACCGAATCTTCTTGTGGCTCCTTTGAAGAATATAGGAGATAGATTTACTATCACAGGGCCTTGGGAAACAAGGAGCACCAGTCGCACACGAGGCATGGGGTTTATGTACCTTGAGGCACGGAGTTTCCAGTTACTCCGAGACATATAGGAGTAGGAAGAGATCCAAGGCGTCTGCGTGACGACAAATAAAGCAGGAGCTTCATGCTCAACTTGAGGAACAACTATCGCCTCACTTCAAGAGTAGACGGCCTCACTTGAGGAGAGATAGATTCGTTGCGGGAAGAATCGAGACAAGTCCGCAACCAATCGCAACCCACTCCTAGTCTTGCGGTACCCGGTCCCACTCAACGTCGCGATGGCTGCGCGTCCACACCAATTTCGAACATAGCGACGACCGCTTACGTATTGATGACATTCGGTAATGTACCTCTTTAGAATGGTACATAGATCTCTCTCGTAGGCATATAACGATCTCTTGTATCGTTATGTAGGAGCCCATGCCTTGCGACCTCAAAGTCGGGCTTGTTGGCTCTATTCCGTTGATTTGGGAGAGGCATGGTGTATCCATTCTTTGCCGAGGACGCTGGTGCACGGTGTACAAGTAGACACCGGTTTCATAAAGGTCCGTGGACACGATTAATGATATTTTAATTCCGTCCCTCTTGAGAAGCCCCCAAACGAAGAGATTAAGACATTAGGGATGCCGTCCACACATTCATTCGGTGGCCCAAGAGGACATCGTCCTCGACATGTCCGTGCCACAATCTTCACATCCAAAGGGCCCAAGAGGGCGTCGCTCGGACACAGCACATCGGCTCGGTGGCTCCACCTCCACCTCAAATCCAAGAAAGTCATTGCATCGGCTCCCGCCGAGACGCCACCGAGAACATATCACAAGCGAGGCTCCAAGGCCTCCAAGGCTCATCGAAGAAAATTAAGCCGCCCCGTGCCATGGGCGTTTACTCTAGGAGTGTCGTTGGTGCCCGACTCACAATTCCTTGACTTGGTATGATTTGCAATAGATTGCATGCACGGTACATGGAGAAGTCCAACATGAAGCCAAACCGCAGAGTGCATTCACTCAAATATAACGAGACACATTTCCTCCACGACCGGGCTACATCGTCGTGACATTCAAGATTTATTCTTACTATTCAATCTCGACGAACTCGGCGCCTCACTTCTACGATCTTGGACACCGTAAGTGTCTTGTACAATGAAGTTCTACATTCACGTTATACGATAAATGTCATTACTCTTTCTTTATGTATAGATACATGATCCAACAAGTCCGCAATCGCGACGACCGGTGGGTTTCCTCGACCCTCGGTTGGTCTCCGAGCAATCTATCAACACGTATGCATCCTTCGTGCAAGGTTACATAACGAGGGATTGATTGCTCACACCGACAAGGAGTACATCATGGTACCCTTCAACCAAGGGTAAGTGCTTCACTAGTTGCCACACATATGTTTCATTTGTACTTTACATGCAGCATGAACTTAGGATTAATCACGTGGCGACACACATAACTAGGCATCACCGATTTTGCTTGTGATTGTACCAAAGTGGAGCAAGGTAATATACCTTGATTCCTCCTTAGAGCAACCACGACTTGATCGTGTGCAAGAAAATATAATGAGTAAACTCATTTCCTCCATACATAACTCTATTGTAATATTTCTTTTGTTTGCCACGGCCGAGGCTAAGTTTTTGAATCACGTGGGGCGTTTGCCGATTATGTTGCCCAAGGAGGAACACACGACAAAAAATCGATGACACACTACGACACAACACGCGATTTCCAGTACCGCTACAACACAACAATCCTATATCATACTTTGTTATAATGCCTCTAGAATTGACAATACCGATGTATGTAATTCTATTTTGCGATGCCACCAAGCTACTGAGGCAACGTATGTGGATTCTCGTTTGCCGCCATATGAAGGAAATCATGGGTACTAAGATCAATGATCCGAGGTTTGTCGTCCTTCCAATAATTATTATTTTCTGATTATATATATGTATTTATGTTACACACATGCTAATTAATGACTTAACATTGCTCCTAGCGACGGTGGTGAACTTGACGAAAGTGCATACGATCTTGACAATCTAAATCGATATTCGTGGAACCATCTCCCAATTCTTGCTAGCAGAGGTCATAAATAAGAATGGAGAGTTCCACGCGGCAATGGTGATAATTAGATGTTGAAACATTGGATTCAACTGTACAATCAAACAATTCTCCTTCAATTGAATTCATTTGTCGATGTTGTGTAACGATTTTCATTCTATATATATGTATGTGATCTGCGGCCGCTTGTTACATTCATCGTGTATCGAATTTTGTTGTAATTTACTATGAGTTGCAATTAACTTATATCCGTCATTTATCATGAATCGCCGCTTGTCGCTTTCGGAGGGCATGGCTAGCATATCCCGAGGCTAGCCAAAAGCAAATAAAATGGATGATGCATATGGTATCACGCATTTCGTTGTTACAAACCGTCGTGGTGTGAATGATATCACGAGCGGCCTTTACAATCGACCGCCGTGCGTGATATACCTAATATCACGAGCGGTTAGTAACACAAACCGTGCGTGATATTATGTATATCACGACGGTCTTGATTATTAACCGTGCGTGGTAGACGAGTATCACGAGCGGTTGTTTAAACAAAACCGCTCGTGATAGTCTCAGATTATGACGGTCTTGACTACTAACCGCTCGTGATAGTGAGGTATCACGACGGTTGTTTATAAAAACCGTCGTGATACCGCACTATCACGCACGGTTAGTAGTCAAGACCGTCAGTAATGTATGTTATCACGGCGGCTCAGAACCGCTCGTGATAACCACCAACTATCATCGACACCTAAACACCGACGGTTCGAAACTGTGCGTGATGACGGCCCGAACCGCTCGTGATAGGGCTGTCATGCGATGAATGCTAAATATAAAATTGCCGGTAGTCAAGGACGCAAGCATGTTACTTTGAACACGGTGATCTTGTGTGGTTACACTTGCGTAAAGAACGATTTCCTGAATTGAGAAAGTCTAAACTCATGCCTCGTGCAGATGGTCCTTTTAGAGTGCTTGAACGTATTAATGATAGTGCATATAAGTTAGACTTGCCTGTAGAGTTTGGGGTTAGTCCCACCTTTAACATTGCAGATTTGTGACCTTGCTTGGGCGCGGAAGATGAGCTTGAGTCGAGGACGACTCCAATTCAAGAAGGGAGGATGATGAGGACATCCTTTCTATAGATACAACAATGCCAACTCCACAAACTCAACAACAAACCGAAACTATGATACAAGGACCAATGACTCGGCGCGAGCACGTCAACTTAACCATCGGTGAATCGTTCCTAAGTTTGCATACAAATATTTCAAAGAATGGCAATTGTTCTTAGGAACCATGGGAAAGAACCACGCGAGCTCAAGTGTATAAGTGGAACCGTCAAGCGCAATCCAAGTCCTATTCGATTCAGATTCGGCCTTTGTAACAGCGTCTACGTCAAACGGTCATAACTTTTAATCCAGAAGGCTTCTCGGTGTCCATGAGTACTCATTGGAAAGATCTTGGAATCTACTTTCAGATGCATCTAGTCTCACCTCCATACTCCATGCGAGCCGATCAGAAACTGCGAAAAAAGTCACATCACTTTTTCATCCGAGTCAAAGTGGGTCTTGGGCCTTGTATCACCTCTTAGACTATTTGGGCTGGCCGTACTATTCACATGAACAAGAATTCGTGAATAGTACCATACCTTTCCTTAGACAAGTGCGGCTTTGTAACACCCCAGCCAAACAATGGCCTGAAATGCTACCAAACTAACAACATAATAAAACTATGCTAAGGCATTCTATAAAATTTCTACAGAGCCTCCTTTGTTTATTGATAAAATGAAGTTCTAACAATATTATCAAAAGGTATGAATAACCGCAAGCAAAGTAATTTGGCTACTAAGCGAAACATCTATAAATCTTAAGTAAAGCACGGAAGCAATATAAAGAAGTTCTAATCCATTATTACATCTTAATCAAGGTCATAATCAAATACCACTTGAACTAATCAACAAATAATAATTAGAGTTCTCTATCTTCTCCATGGTGAATATTTCGTGCAAGTGCAACAATACTAATCCTCTTTATTCCCATGCATCTTGACCTCGTGAAGGTACCTAAAATAAACAAACAACAACAACAAAACAACGAAGAAGAGTGAGTCCAATGACTCGGCAAGTATAATCGTAACAAATGCAAGCATGAACATTAACTCTCAAGTTAAACATATTACATATGAATTTCATGCTATGCATTATGATCAAAAGCTCCTCTTTCTCATCTCTTTCGCATTTTACCGTGACGCGGGTGTGCATCGTCAATGCACACCCATGCCTGTACCCTCGGTGCACAGGACCATTGCCCACACTCCACAAGTGTGGGGACCTCGATGCTTGATCACCGCATGATCAAGACTTCAACAATTCTCAATATGATGCATATATGTGAATGTATCAAAGATAACGAGCATTCACCATACTACGCATCAACCAATCTCATAAATGCCATAATGTAAACGAACATAAATAGCATTCTCAATTCATCACTTACTCATACTCACAATTTAAACAGTCATGATTCAACCATCATCCAAACAATTCAACAAATCCATAAACACACAGATTTTCACATCACAAATATACTTGCCTCAACCGCGAGAAAATGAAGAACACGTAGAAGGCACAACCCCCGGAATCCGCTCTCCTCCTGAATATTTAATTAATAATTACCAACATGACAGTAGCGGGTTTCTAGATATAAAATAACAGCAACCCCAATTAACCCAACAATTTATCTCAATTAAATCCCCAACTCCCTCGGCCAAATCTGCCCAACCACGATAGCCGACTTCAAAAATAATAACTTTCAGTACGTAACTCCAACTTAAGTGTTCTTGGACTCTCTGGAAATATAATTAAATTATCTACAAAAACTTAGTTGGGAGACTCTCGATTCTGCCATTAACTAGCCGATCCAAACCCTTTTCTAAAGCATCAATATTCACGTTGGACTCTCGGACAGCGCACTAAAACAGTCATAACTTTCACCTAGAAACTTGGAATCCGGACTTCTTTACCTCTATTGAAAGCTAAGAAACTTATCTACAACTTTCCAAATTTGAAGGACTCCTGAATCGCCACTATTTCCGTCGCACAAACCGATCTACTAAACTCGTCCGAACTACCCGATCTGCAGAACAGTCGCACTAGAAAATTCATAACTTTTGCTACACAGATCCAATAATGTGTTCTTGTACTCCTGGAAAGATAATCAAACCCTCTACAACTTTCTAGAAGGGGTCCGGACCGAATCCCGACGAAACTAGATCAAAACCACCGAGAAACAACTACGTCCCAAAGAGCCCAAAAACCGATTTAATCTAACTCGATTAAAACCAATCTAGAGACTACCGGGGATTACCCTTGACGACACGACGACGAACACGTCGACGAACACGAAGCCAAACCGGCAGAGTGCATTCACTCTGAAATATAACGAGACACATTTCCTCCACGACCCGGGCTACATCGTCGTGACATTCGAAGATTTATTCTTACTATTCAATCTCGACGAACTCGACGCCTCACTTCTACGATGCTGGACACTGTAAGTGTACTGTACAATGAAGTTCTACATTCACGTTATACAGATAAATGTCATTACTCTTTCTTTATGTATAGATACATGATCCAACAAGTCCGGCAATCGCGACGACCGGTGGGTTTCCTCGACCCTCAGTTGGTCTCCGAGCAATCTATCAACACAGATGCATCCTTCGTGCAAGGTTACATAACGAGGGATTGATTGCTCACACCGACAAGGAGTACATCATGGTACCCTTCAACCAAGGGTAAGTGCTTCACTAGTTGCCACACATATGTTTCATTTGTACTTTACATGCGGCATGAACTTAGGATTAATCACGTGGCGACACACATAACTAGGCATCACCGATTTTGCTTGTGATTGTACCAAAGTGGAGCAAGGTAATATACCTTGATTCCCTCCTTAGAGCAACCACGACTTGATCGTGTGCAAGAAAATATAATGTGTAAACTCATTTCCTCCATACATAACTCTATTGTAATATTTCTTTTGTTTGCCACGGCCGAGGCTAAGTTTTTGAATCACGTGGGCGTTTGCGATTATGTTGCCCAAGGAGGAACACACGACAAAAATCGATGACACACTACGACACAACACGCGATTTCCGGTACCGCTACAACACAACAATCCTATATCATACTTTGTTATAATGCCTCTAGAATTGACAATACCGATGTATGTAATTCTATTTTGCGATGCCACCGGCTACTGAGGCAACGTATGTGGATTCTACGCTTGCCGCCATATGAAGGAAATCATGGGTACTAAGATCAATGATCCGTAGGTTTGTCGGTCCTTCCAATAATTATTATTTTCTGATTATATATATGTATTTATGTTACACACACATGCTAATTAATGACTTAACATTGCTCCTAGCGACGGTAAGGTGAACTTCGACGAAAGTGCATACGATCTTGACAATCTCGTCGATATTCGTGGAACCATCTCCCAATTCTTGCTAGCGAGGTCATAAATAAGAATGGAGAGTTCCACGCCGGCAATGGTGATAATTAGATGTTGAAACATTGGATTCAACTGCACAATCAAACAATTCTCCTTCAATTGAATTCATTTGTCGATGTTGTGTAACGATTTTCATTCTATATATATATGTATGTGATCTGCGGCCGTTTGTTACATTCATCGTGTATCGAATTTTGTTGTAATTTACTATGAGTTGCAATTAACTTATATCATCATTTATCTCGTATCGCCCGCTTGTCGCTTTCGAGAGGGCATGGCTAGCATATCCCGAGGCTAGCCAAAAGCAAATAAAATGGATGATGCATATGGTATCACAGACGGTTCGTTGTTACAAACCGTCGTGGTGTGAATGATATCACGAGGCGGCCTTTACAATCGATCGTCAGGATATACATATATCACGCACGGTTAGTAACACAAACCGCTCGTGATATTGTATATCACGACGGTCTTGATTATTAACCGTGCGTGATAGAGGCGAGTATCACGCACGGTTGTTTAAACAAAACCGTGCAGCGATAGTCTGTAGACACGACGGTCTTGACTACTAACCGCTCGTGATAGTGAGGTATCACGACGGTTGTTTATAAAAACCGTCGTGATACCGCACTATCACGCACGGTTAGTAGTCAAGACCGTCGTAATGTATGTTATCACAGACGGCTCAGGAACCGTCTGTGATAACCACCAACTATCACTGACACCTAAACACTGACGGTTCAGAAACCGTCTGTGATGACGGTTCCGAACCGTCTGTGATAGGGCTGTCTGTAGCAGTGAATGCTAAATATAAAATTGCTGGTAGTCAAGGACGCAAGCATGTTACTTTTGAACCTGGTGATCTTGTGTGGTTACACTTGCGTAAAGAACGATTTCCTGAATTGAGAAAGTCTAAACTCATGCCTCGTGCGAGATGGTCCTTTTAGAGTGCTTGAACGTATTAATGATAGTGCATATAAGTTAGACTTACCTGTAGAGTTTGGGGTTAGTCCCACCTTTAACATTGCAGATTTGTGACCTTGCTTGGGCGCGGAAGATGAGCTTGAGTCGAGGACGACTCCAATTCAAGAAGGGGAGGATGATGAGGACATCCTTTCTATAGATACAACAATGCCAACTCCACAGCAAACTCAACAAACTGAAACTATGATACAAGGACCAATGACTCGAGCGCGAGCACGTCAACTTAACCATCAGGTGAATGCGTTCCTAAGTTTGCATACAAATATTTCAAAGAATGGCAATTGTTCTTAGGAACCATGGGAAAGAACCACGCGAGCTCAAGTGTATAAGTGGAACCGTCAAGCGCAATCCAAGTCCTATTCGATTCAGATTCGGCCTTTGTAACAGCGTCTACGTCAAACGGTCATAACTTTTAATCCAGAAGGCTTCTCGGTGTCCATGAGTACTCATTGGAAAGATCTTGGAATCTACTTTCAGATGCATCTGGTCTCACCTCCATACTCCATGCGAGCCGATCAGAAACTGCGAAAAAAGTCACATCACTTTTTCAGTCCGAGTCAAAGTGGGTCTTGGGCCTTGTATCACCTCTTAGACTATTTGGGCTGGCCGTACTATTCACATGAACAGTAATTCATGAATAGTACCATACCTTTTCCTTAGACAAGTGCGGCTTTGTAACACCCCAGCCAAACAATGGCCTGAAATGCTACCAAACTAACAACATAATAAAACTATGCTAAGGCATTCTATAAAATTTCGGCAGAGCCTCCTTTGTTTATTGATAAAAATGAAGTTCTAACAATATTATCAAAAGGTATGAATAACCGCAAGCAAAGTAATTTGGCTACTAAGCGAAACATCTATAAATCTTAAGTAAAGCACGGAAGCAATATAAAGTTCTAATCCATTATTACATCTTAATCAAGGTCATAATCAAATACCACTTGAACTAATCAACAAATAATAATTAGAGTTCTCTATCTTCTCCATGGTGAATATTTCGTGCAAGTGCAACAATACTAATCCCTCTTTATTCCCATGCATGCTGACCTCGTGAAGGTACCTAAAATAAACAAACAACAACAACAAAACAACGACAAGAGTGAGTCCAATGACTCGGCAAGTATAATCAGTAACAAATGCAAGCATGAACATTAACTCCCAAGTTAAACATATTACATATGAATTTCATGCTATGCATTATGATCAAAAGCTCCTCTTTCTCATCTCTTTCGCATTTTACCGGTGTGCGGGTGTGCATCCGTCAATGCACACCCATGCCTGTACCCTCGGTGCGGGGACCAATGCCCACACTCCACAAGTGTGGGGACCTCGATCTTGATCACCGCATGATCAAGACTTCAACAATTCTCAATATGATGCATATATGTGAATGTATCAAAAGATAACGAGCATTCACCATACTACGCATCAACCAATCTTATAAATGCCATAATGTAAACAGAACATAAATAGCATTCTCAATTCATCACTTACTCATACTCACAATTTAAACAGTCATGATTCAACCATCATCCAAACAATTCAACAAATCCATAAACACACAGATTTTCACATCACAAATATACTTGCCTCAACCGCGAGAAAATGAAGAACATGTAGAAGGCACAACCCCTAATCCGCTCTCCTCCTGAATATTTAATTAATAATTACCAACATGACGAGAGCGGGTTTCTAGATATAAAATAACAAAGAACCCCAATTAACCCAACAATTTATCTCAATTAAATCCCCAACTCCCTCGGCCAAATCTGCCCAACCACGGATAGCCGACTTCAAAAATCATAACTTTCATGACGTAACTCCAAAACTTAGTTGGGAGACTCTCGATTCGCCATTAACTAGCCGATACAAACCCTTTTCTAAAGCATCAATATTCACGTTGGACTCTCTGGACAGCGCACTAAAACAGTCATAACTTTCACCCGAAACTCGGAATCCGGACTTCTTTACCTCTATTGAAAGCTAAGAAACTTATCTACAACTTTCCCAATTTGAAGGACTCCTGAATCGCCACTATTTCCGTCGCACAAACCGATCTACTAAACTCGTCCGAACTACCCGATCTGCGAGCGATCGCACTAGAAAATTCATAACTTTTGCTACACAGATCCAATAATGTGTTCTTGTACTCCCGGAAAGATAATCAAACCCTCTACAACTTTCTAGAAGGGTCCAGACCTGAATCCCGACGAAACTAGATCAAAACCACCGAGAAACAACTACGTCCCAAAGAGCCCAAAAACCGACGAATCTAACTCGATTAAAACCAATCTAGAGACTACCGGGGATTACCCTTGACGACACGACGACGAACACGACGAACACGGCGACGAACACGCCTGCGATCTCCTCCTCTCTTTCCTCCGGATCCACGCGGTGCAGCGGCGAGCGTTGGCGGCGGCGCGGGGAGGAGACGACGACGATGAAGGCGGCGGCGGCGCAGACCGGAAGAAGACGTCGGGCAGCAGCGGCGGCTGCTGGGTGGAGGCGCAGGGGTGGATGCGCAGGGGTGGGGGCTGCCTAGGGTTTTAAGAGGTGGCCTCCCTCCCTCTTGGGCCAAGAAAAACCCACAGGCCAAGACCTAGGCCCGTGTTGTCTTAAATTTTCATAAAACCCTCAAAACTCTTATAAATATAATTATTACACAAAGTCCTCTCTATTAATTAAACAATTAATTAAACAATTTCCGGGTATTACATTCTACCCCTTAAGCAAATTCAACCCAATTCTAACCGCAACCTCAACGAAAACAAAACAACCAACTAGCAATTAACTAGCACCCGCGTGAACAACGCCGGCATCTTGCTTTCAGCATGCGAGACGCCAACTCCCAAGTTGCTTCTCTCTCGGTCTGCTGCGACCAAAGCGCTTTGACATACTAAATATTTTTTTCTAATTGCTTGCACCTCGCACATAGGTTCTTGAAGATCCAAGTGGTTTGCCAACCTCCGATCCTTGCTCCTTACATCCGCATAACTTTTCACCGCCTGGTAGCCAATGATTCGACTCACCAAGGCCACTCGTTGAACTTACGCCCCTACAACACTTCGAATTGTGTAGCTTTAATTCTTGAATGGTGGCTGGTCTTACTCGTTGGTCAACGGTTTTAATGAAGCCCACGCTCGGATCTTTCAAGTTCTCCTCGATACCGAGTCATACAAAGCGTGTGTATCCCACACTAGAACCCAAGGTAGTCCTAGTGATACACAAACCCTAAAACTTCGCAATTAATAAAAGCGATTAAATACACATCGGGTTATCATTCCCTTTAGTACCAACCCACACAATCAGCACAAAGATATATATCTCATGTTTCCATTCTCAATCGATCTCTTTACCTTAGCAATGAGCACCCCCTTAAACACGGGCACACCACAGGGGTCAAGGTAAACCCACTCTTTCACACACAGAATACAACTGAAAATAAGGGATTCTTATTGCAATCACGCAAAACCAACTCCCCATAAAAAGGATCAAATCAAAAGAAGAGAAAATGAGGATTCAAGACGAAAACCTCCCCACTTTCAAGTAGGTAGTTTGCACATAAGCAACATATACGTAAACGGGGAATCACTCAAATATCAAACCCGTCCATTTTTTTCTTTTAGGAATAAACTTTCTCTTGAATCACGAGGTTCCAAATCATCCCATACCCTACTAGCTCAATTCTCTTAAATTGGCGTCATCAACTCTATGTTCAAACCGAGTGCATCCGACACACTTTTGTAGAGGGACTCTACTATTCTCACAATAACATACTCTAGTCAACTCCTCTACCCACATGTTACTTTAACGAATAATTTCTAATGTATCTCATCGTTATTCTCACCCACCATCACTTTACCACATATCTTTAAGGATAATCAACATGAAATTCTCGGCTCGCACACTCATTTACTACATCCAAAGGATACTATCAAGGAACATCATAATATTCGTAATCCACTCCTTCCACTATTCTCACGCAATAACATTAGCCTCTAAGGTTCTATCATAGATCACCAACCAAAATTTCCCATCTCCAAGGCTTCTATACATATACTTGATATATTTAATACAAAGACTCTTAAATTCAAGTGACTAAAATTTCCACAATCAACCATACTCAATCCTTCACAACCACATGAAAACATAATCTCAACCTGATTATCTGTAAGAAGATTCTAACTCCTGGAGGGTTACTTTCTAAAGCCAAGTCATACATGGCCATAATTTTTCAACAATCCTTACTATCCCAACAATTCACATAACGGTTGGGTTTCTTCACGATTATATACTCATTAACTACACCATCATAATCATCCTACTAGTCCTTGCAAAGTACCCAATCATGATGGTCCAATAAAATTGATCAAAATTCTCATACTTTCAATAATTCCAACGTTCGAAAAAATGAACGTAACACTCATGAACCATAACTAGGTTCTTCTAGTTGCGACAATATAACTAGTTAGCCCCAAGGACAACATCTTCTTTTAAATCAAATCCTCACCGAGAATTAGTCGACAGCATCAATTTATCACTCCAAAAAAAATCTCAAGCATCTTAATACCCACAATCTCACCCAAACCAATCACAAAACCACACCAACCAGTTGCCATACATATCCTAAAAGGGCTTGCAACCCAAATCGGTTACCCTTTCTTAAAAGAGGCAAGAAGAAGTAAATTCAACACATGGGAAGGTGTTACCAATCGTAATAAACACTAGACCAAGGGAAAGAGCAAAAGTTCTTGGACAACAAACGTTAAGACCACGGTGAAGGCGCATGCCTCCTCGAGAAGAAACCATCAAATCTCAACCAATACGAATACATTATTATCATTTGAGCTCAAGAAACTCTTAAGCGGCGAAAATAAGAAGTCAAACACACTTCACAAAGATTACACAACTTGACTTCAACCTCCAAAACTTTCATCAAACTTTTCCTTTTAACAAAGAGAACAACCTTCTTTGATTACGGTATCACCTTAACAATTCCAACAAAGAAGAGTTGAAGACCACAACACATTAATTTTTAAGAACTAATAAAACCCTCAAACACTTTGCTTAAACAATTTCAGCTACTACATAAGTCATGAGATCAAAGATCGCATACACACTATCAAAACTTTTGATTTAAATAGTACCAAGGAATTTATTCAAATTCTTATATTTAATGAACGTTCAACATTACCATCATAACCACAAATTGACCAACATACTAACATCAAAATAATACATTCTTAACAAGCATCATCATATCCTCAACTCCCTTCATAAACTTTTCCAAAAGAAACATAAGAAATCACTTCATCATGTTTCTAATATCTAAATAAGGTTGCAACTACTTGATCTAGGAGAACCTAGTGCATAAGCCACATAAATAGAACAAAGCTCTTAAACAAGATGATACTAGAACAAGATAATCTCAGAAATCATGCTAGTATAAATTTCTTACTAGATTTCATATATTCCATTCTTTATTGGTGCTCAACTCTAACTTAGCACCAATTGATTGTACTCTATTCACTATTGGCAATAATTGATTATTATTCGGTCATAACAACATTCATGATCCTAACTCCATTTTACAATTATAAGACATTCATGAGCATAGATTTTGTATCCTACCTTACATTCAGAAATTAGAATGGAAATGACTTTAAACTTCAATGATACCAGCTCGTAAGACAAGTTTCTACAAGTCAATGCATCAACCTTCATCTATTCCTTTATACGTATTTCAACAATTTAGCATTGTAAAAGATAGATGAAACTAGCAATTGTGCATGCTCATAAAGTATCTAAATAAAAGACATATTAAAGATTAATATTACCAAGACAATATTCCTCACCTTCTTCTTAATAATTCCAAGCAGTTAGATTAATCACTAACGACAAACATAATTCCATGTATCCAACATGATAGAATTTTAATCAATCATAATAATCATTGTAACCCTTTGCACTCTCCTCAATAACTACATGGGTTCCAATCATGTATAGGCAATTTCTTAATCATCGTTCTTTAATAAACTATTACAAGCAATATCAAAATTAATCAACTACACTTCCAAGGATGCTAGTTGGAATTAATTATGCACCACGCTAACTTCACAACTTGACAATTCATACCATACGAGTTAGCTTAGATGATCACCACCTTCTACTTAAGCATAGCAAAATAACATAAATGATTTTAACACTCTCTTTCAAAAGAAGAGGAACAATAAACTTCAACGCCGAGATACGAAATACAAAGATCCAAAACTTTCACATAACAATGAGTTTTGCAACTCAAAACTTGCATTAACAAGAGAAAATACCAAGCGAGCCAATAAGTCATGATTCACAACAAGACAAAAGTCCCACGAAGGAACTAACCTTACAAATCAACAATAAGCACGGTAGCAAAGTATCTCAAGAGTCCTGAAAGAAACAATAAGCGCTTCAAGGAACAAGTAGAGACCAATTGCATACCCTCAACTGCAAGAACCACAATCTCAAAAGAAATTATTAATCGCAATCGACCAAGAATTGGCGAAATCAACTTAAGGATAATAACATCTTTCCTAAGAAACTCACCCAACACTGTAATTAAGTTACCTGAGGTAACTACATTGCTAATCCTCATACTACAAACAATGGTATAATTTGGCAATGCCAAGGCAGCACATCACAACATCTACATCATCTCATTGACTATTCCAACTCATAACAGTCATAGGAGCAAATCATAATCATACAAGATTATCAATAAGCATACAAGAACACGTCGACGAACACGACGAACACGCCCGCGATCTCCTCCTCTCTTCCTCCGGATCCACGCGTGCAGCGACGAACGTCGGCGACGGCGCACCGGAGGAGACGACGACGATGAAGACGACGACGGCACCGGAAGAAGACGTCGGGCAAGACGGGCGGCTGGCTGGGGTGGGGCGCAAGGGTGGAGGCGGGGGTGGGGGGCTGTCTAGGGTTTTAAGAGGTGGCCTCCCATCCCTCTTGGGCCAAGAAAAACCCACAGGCCAAGGCCTAGGCCCAGTTGTCTTAAATTTTCATAAAACCCTCAAAACTCTTATAAATTTAATTATTTCACAAAAGTCCCTCTCTCTATTAATTAAACAATTAATTAAACAATTTCCGGGGTATTACAGGCTTCCCCATCTCCTATTTAAGGAGGCCGCACCCCTTTAGTTTTCCTCGGGTTTTTCTTAAGAGATTATTCTGCTTAGCAGTTTCACCGCATGTTCGGTTGAGAAACCCCAACTTGTGAACTTAAATTTTATTCGCAATACAATTTCAGATTGCATCTTAAACTCTCTTGCTTGTGTTCTCGATTCACTTGCAGGAGATATCCTTCTTGGCGAGGTCAACCGTGTTCGGCACGGTTGATAACCAACGGAGCAGTGGTGTAGTGATTGCGAGGGGTTCGATCTGTTTTGGTCGGAGCCTTTAAATCATCAACGTCAAGATCTCCACAATCGACTTATCAGTACCTTTCGAAAGATCGGGCCATCGTCACATTATGAGTGGAAATGGGAAGAAATTGGTATGGATTTTATAACTGGATTACTGAGAACAGGGTCAGGGTATGATTCAATCTGGGTTATTGGAGATCGTCTGACAAAAGTCGCACATTTCATTCCAGTAAAGACCACTTACTCTGGAAATAGACTCGTAGAATTATATATGTCAAGAATCGTGTGATTGCATGAGTTCCAAAGAAGATCGTGTTAGATCGAGGATCCCAATTCACTTCAAGTTTTTGGCAGAAGC
The DNA here is from genome assembly GCA_036346245.1 of Bonia amplexicaulis. Lineage (NCBI taxonomy): Eukaryota > Viridiplantae > Streptophyta > Magnoliopsida > Poales > Poaceae > Bonia > Bonia amplexicaulis. The sequence continues at coordinate 10,732,368 of CM070750.1, forward strand.
TGCATAGAATTTTGGGCACAAACCTAAATTTTAGTACAACATATCATCCACAAACAGATGGTCAAACTGAAAGGGTAAATCAAATACTAGAAGACATGTTGAGAGCTTGTGTCTTGGCAAATAGAACTAGTTGGGATCAAAGTTTGCCATACGCAGAATTCTCTTACAATAACAATTATCAATCTAGCTTGCAAATGTCTCCGTTTGAAGCTTTGTATTGTAGAAAATGTAGGACACAACTGTATTGGAAATATGCTGGAGAAGGACAAATGTTTGGACCAGATGTGTTGAAGCAAGCAAAAGAGCAAGTTCACTTGATTCAGGACAGATTGAAAACAGCACAACAAGACAGAAAAGTTATGCGAACAATCATCGCAGGTTGTTAGAATTTATACCTGGTGATCACGTGTATCTGAAAGTTTCACCTCTCAAGGGGATGCGTCACTTCAGAGTTAGTGGGAAGCTTGCTCGTAGATTCATTGGGACATTTCCTGTCCTAGCCGAAAAGAGAGAAGTTGCTTACCAGTTGAAGCTTACACCATAGTTATTAGATGTGCACGATGTCTTTCATGTGTCCCAGTTGAGAATTTGTCTCAGAGTACCATAAGAGCAGATACCTCTAGATGAAGTAAAATTGAAAGAAGACCTAACTTATACAGAGAATCTAGTCAAAATTTTGGATGAAGCAGAATGTCACACAAGAAGCAATACCATCAAATTCTGTAAAATGCAATGGAGTAATCATTTGGAATCAGAAGCAACTTGGGAGCATGAGAAAGATCTCAGAGCAGAGTTTCCTAGTCTTTTCCCTTGTCCGTCCGAATCTCGGGGCGAGATTCTTTCTAAGGGGGGTAAGTTTGTAACATCCAAAAAATTTGCTTTCTTTAAAAATTAATTTCAAATTAATTATTTTAAAAGCGTTTGGATTTTATTTGGATTATTTGTATAATACTGGAAGAAAATATTAAAACCCCAATTACAATCCAAAGTTTAAATAAAAAAAATTCCCAAAGGGTCACCTATCCTAGAATTGCCATAAGCCAAGCACGCCTAACGTCAGAGTTCCAACCAAACCAGCCACCAATTGACCCTCTTTGTTGTTGGATGTTCTTTCCACCTTCCTTCCTATTATTCTTTGGCCCGATCACTATTTATCTTCTTCTACCTTGCGTCGGACCTAAGCTCAAATCCCTAACCGACAAAAACCTTTTCCCTCCGCATCTTCACTTGGAAACTGCTTAATTTGTGCTAACAATCAATTCATCAATCTTTCCTTTCCTTTCGCGCGTCCTTGAATACCAAAACGCTCTCACAGTGCTATAAATTCCGTCTGTTTCTTTTTCTTTGCCGAAGCTGTAAATCGGAGCACCATGATCATGTGGTCTTCTCTCTCATCTAGCCAAAGTCTCCCCTCCTCCAAAGAAATCGCCAAGTCCGCTGACGACACCACCGGTTTCGACAAAGACCTCACCGACTGCTTCACCATCCAAGACCCCGCCAGAGCACCCTGTCGTCGCTATCTTCCGCCTCGCCAATAGGAAAATCTGCCACCGAAGCCTTTCCCTCACCGAAGTAATCTGCCGCTATCTTGCACCGTCGCCGAGTACTCTCCAACCTTCTTTGGTAAACTCCCTTGCCTATTTAAAGTAATCACTTCGTGTTCGACCACGGCAACCCCATCGATCTCAGCCAATCCAACCGCTCCCGATCGCTCCTGAGTTCCTACCGCTAAGCCACCCAACCACTCAAACCTTTCGACCACGGTCGCTTTCGACCACGACCACTTCCGACTATGGTCGCTCAAGGCTGTAGTCGCTTTCGACCGCAACCACTTTTGACCACGGTCGCTCACAGCTGCCGTCTCTTTCGACTGTGACCGGTTCTAACCACGGTCGCTCACAGACGCAGTTGCTTTTGACCGCAGCCACTTTTGACCACGGTCGCTTTCGACCGCAGTCGCTCATGACCATGGCCGCTTTCAACCACCCTCGTGTTCGACCACTCTGAAGCCTTCGACCACTCTCAACCTCTGACCACTAGGTTTCGATCACCAAGATTTGATCACTTTGAAGTCTTTGACTGGTTCCAGTCCTCTTGGACCTGTTCTTGTAATGTTCAACTTGCAATGGTTCTGACCTCTCTAAACCTTTTGACCACATATACCATTCGACTACATATAGCTTTCGACCACATTGCATACTTCGACCACTTCAACTTTTCGACCACTCCCTCTGAGCAGGTATTGACCGTCGACCACTCACAGCCACTTCGACCACCGACCACGTCTAAATTTCCAGCCACATTTAGCCATCCGATCAGAACTGTTCGACCACCCGAGCAGATCGATTCCTTTGATCGCTCCAGGATGACCCATTCCTTCGACCACTCCGCACCGTCCCATTCCTTCGATTACTTCAAACAATTAGATTTCGCCAACCTCTCCAGACCATCTGATCATTTCGGCTGTTGTCATTTTCGACTATAGTCGCTTCCGACTAGTTAGTAAGTTTTTGTAATACCCTAGAAACGATTCGAGAGATAATCGATTAATTGGAGGGAAGGACCATATAGAAAATAATTGTAATATCCCAAAAGTCTATCGAGAATTAATTGTGTAATTTGGAGAGAAGGACCTTAAAGAAAAGAATAAAATAACAAGTTTTGAGGGGGATTTCTGAATTTTTAGGACAACCTGGGCCTGGGCCTTGGCACAGGTGGGATTTTTGGCCCAAGGGGGAGGGGAGGCGCCACCCCTCCAACCCTAGACGCCTCCCCCTCTTCCCCCCATTGCAGCCGCCATCCTCTTCCCCCCATTGCAGCCGCCACCTCCAAAATATCTACCACGGCAAGGTTTTCGGCTGCCACGGTGAGGTTTTTGGCTGCCGCGGCAAGGTTTGTGCTGCCGTGGCAGAGATAACAGGGAAGAAAGGAGGAAGGGAAGGGGAGAAGAAGGAGAAGAGGAAGAGGAAAGAAAAGAAAAAAAGGGCCAAGGAGAAGAGGTGAAATTCGTGGGTGTTCGTCGTGTTCTTCATCGTTTCTTCAAGGTAATCCCTGTTTTCCCCAATTAGATTAATAATTTAGTAGTTGTAGCATCGTCATTTTTCTGGACAGCCAGAACAGATCGGGTTAGACGGCTGTTTTGGGATAGATCCGTGGGGATTCAGGTCTGGACTTCTCCTAGAGAATTGTAGAGGACAAAATTATCTTTCCATGAAGTTCTAGAACGCATCATTCGGTGACTGTTTATCTACAAAAGTTATGATTTTTATAAGGTGACTGTTCTGCATCTCGGGGGACTTTCTGTCAGATTTCGGTAGATTGATTTTGGTAATTAGAAAACGGGAGAATCAGAGGATCTCCATATTATGACAGTTGTAGATAATTTTCTTAGCTTTCCAGAAAGGCCAAGAAATCTAGATTCTGAATTTCGTAGCAAAAGTTATGGCCATTTTAGTGTGCTGTCCAGAGGGCCCATTCAGATTGCTGATGCTTTAGGAAATTGAATGGTGCGGGTAGAAGATGACCGAATCTGGGAGGCTCACCAAATAGGTTTAGCTAGATAATTTAATTATCTTTCCAGAGAATATGAGAACGCCCTATTAGATCTCTGTATCAAACGTTATGAATTTTTGAATGTATTTGTCTCAGAAAGGCGAGAGGTTGGCCGAGAGACAATTGGGGATTTTGTCAAGTTAAATATGTTGGGTTAGTTTAAGGGTGTTGTTTTATTATCTAAAGACCCGCTACTGTTGTCTTAGCAAATATTATAATTATTATTCAGGAGGAGGACGGATTCTCGGGGTTGCACCTTCTACTCATCCTCCGTTTTCTCGCGGTTAACACAAGTATAATGATGGTTGAAATTCTATAGTGTGATTGTTGATGAATGATGGTTTGTGGATGTTTGATCGGTATTATGAGTGTATGTGATCTTGATTATGATAATGATATGTTGGTACTGTTTATGGTAGTTTGCAATTGAAGTTGTTTATGAGAATTTATGATGCATGGATATGGTGAATGCAAGTTTTTATTTATTGAGACATTCACATATATGCATCATGCCGATATATTGAAGTCTTGGTCACTAGATGACCAAGCGTCGAGGTCCCCATCATGTTGATGTCATGACGGGCTAAAGGTCCCCATACTTGTGGAGTATGGGCAATTGGTCCCCATGCCGGATAGTGCAGGCATGGGTGTGCATTGACGGATGCACACTCCGCGTTACCGATAAAATGCGAAGAGAAGAGATAAAGAGATTTTGATCATATTGCATAGCATGGTTCATTATATGATTGATGGATAAATTTGTGAGATGATGTTCATGGTTGATCTTGTTATTACTTATTATATTTGCTGAGTCGTTCGATTCACTCTTGTTGTTGTTGTTGTCGTTTGTTGTTTGTTTTGGGTACCTTCATGAAATCAGCGTGCATGGGAGTAAAGAAGGATTAGTATGGTTGCACTTGCATGAATTATTCACCATGGAAGAACTAGAGAACTTTAAATATTATTGTTGACTAGCCTATGTGGTATTTGATTATGTCTATCAGGTTTAAAATGTAATAATTGATTAGAGACCTTTTATATTGTTTCCGCTCTTTATTTAAGTTTTATAGCCAGTTTGTTTATGTTGTTTACTGTTCATAATATCCATTGATTATACCTGTTGGAACCTCGGAATTAGACAATAAACAAAGGAGGTTCTGCTGAAATTTTGTAGGATGAATTTAGTTTATCTTTATTATGTTGTTAGTTTGGTAGCATTCCAGGTCATTGTTTTGGCTGGGGTGTTACAGTTGGTATCAGAGCGGGCTGTAGGTCCGTGGTTAATGAAATATTAAATTTGACACACTAAGCACTGTAGGTGGGAATGGGTTTTGCATTGCATCTACGTTTCCGTCGATTATCATAGTTGAATATGTGCTTGATGTTTGACTTTGTACTTGTTATGAGATGATCTTTTGGTGCCCATGATTTGACTATATGGTTGTTATGAGTGGTGATAGTTGATATCGAGGGATAGAGATCGTGGTGCGGCCGTAGGCATGGCCAAGGTATGGCACTATCCGTGGTATCGAATTGGTGAGGGATCTTTCCTGAGGCAACTCAATTTCAGAAGTTAGGAATGAGTCCTTTAGAAAAGTTCTTCTCTTCCTTAAAGCTGAATTTGGTCAATTCTTATCCCGTGGTGGAAGATGAAATTATCTTGGGTTCGTGGTTCATTGCGCTTGAGGGTTTTCAATTGGTTTCTATCTGTTCTTTGAGACAAATATTGTTTTTCAGTCTATTGAGACACTTTTGCTATTTGGGAAAATTGTTGATTTGCAAGGTTGGTCCCTTCGTGGGAGTTTTGTCATGTTGAGAAAATATGTCTTATTTGTTCGCTTGGTATTTTTATTAATGAAAGTTTTATGTTGCAAATTCGTTAACATGGGAAAACTTTGGATCAATATATTTCATTTGGATTATTTCACGTGTTGAAATTTAATTCCTCTCCTTTTTGAAAGAGATTGTTAAAATCTTTGAGGAGTACTGTTATACTTAAATGGGAGGTGGGAATCATACAAATTAATCCATAAGGTATGAAATTAGCAAGTTGAGAGGTTAGCGTAGTGCATAATTAATTTCAACTAGCATTCTCGGAAGTATAGTTGATTAACTTGATGTCGCCTTGTAATAGTTTCTTTAAGAACTGTGATTAAGAATTTGTCTATACATGATTGGAACTCATGGTTTTTGAGTATGCAAAAAGAACTAGAATGATTATTATGATTGTTTAAATTTCTATCCTATTGGTTGAATTGAATTATTTTTGTCTTCGGTAATTAATCTGACCGTTCGAGATGATTAAGTAAGGAGGTCCTAGAATATTGCCTTAGTAATATTATCATTTAATCTGTCATTTATTATATACTATATGAGTATGTACAGTTGCTAGGATCATCTATCTTTCACCATGCTAAATTATTGAAATATGTGTAAAGAAATAGAGGAAGATTGATGTATTGACTTGTAAAACCTTGTCTTATAGAGCTTATATTATTAAAGTTTGAAGGTGTTCTGTTCTAATTGCTGAACATAAGGTGGAATGTTGAATCTATGCTCATAACTGTTTTGTGAGATTGTCATGTTCTAGTATCATCTTGATTAAGAGCTTTGTTTTAATATAGTGGCTTGTGCACTAGGCCCTTCCTAAATCAAGTAGTTGCAATCTTGTTTAGATAATAGAAATATGATGAAGTGAATTAATATGTTCCATTTGGAAAAGTTATAAAGGGATAGGAGGATATGAAGATTCTTGTTAGGAGTGTATTATTTTAATGTTAGTATGATTGTCAATATGTGGTTTTATTGATAATGTTGAATGTTCTATAAATAAAAGGATTTGATAATTTCCATAATAATATCTAAATCAAAAGTTTTGAGATTTGTGTACGCGACCTTTTAGACCTCATCACTTAGCTGGTAGCTGAAATTGTTTTGAGTAAACTAACACACTGAGAAGTTTTATTAGTTCTTAAAAGATTTATGAGTTGTGGTCTTTAAGTCTCTTTCATTGGAATTGTCAAGGTAACACGATGAACGAAGAAATTTGCTCTCTTTGTTAAAGGGAAGATTGTGGTAAAAGTATTTGGGAGTGGAGTCAAGATTTGTAACTTTTAGAGGTGTGCTTGACTTCTTATTTTCACCGCATAAGAGTTTCTTGAGTTTAAAATTGACAATGTTGTATTCTTATTGGTTGATATTGGATATTTCTCTTCTTGAGGGGCATGTGCCTTCAACTATGATCTTATGTTTTGTTTTCCAAGATCATTGCTACTTCTCTTGGTCTGGTGTCTATTGCAATTGGTAGCATCTTCCCATGTGCCGAAATTTACTTTTATGTCTCTTCTAAAAAAAGGGGTAACCGATTTGGGTTGCAAGCCCTTTTAGGATATGTATGGCAACTAGTTGGTGTGGTTATGAGATTGATTTTGGTAAGATTGTGGATGTCAAGTTGTTTGAGATTCATGGAGTGATAAACTGATTCCTTGGAATAATTCTAGGTGATGATTTGATCTAAAGAAGATGTTTGTCTTTAGAGCTAATTAGTTATACTGTTGCAACTAGAAGAACCTATAGTAAATTGTGGTTCAAGAGTGTCACGTTCATTTTGATGGAACATTAGAATTATTGAAAGTATGAGAATCATGATCAATTTTACTAGAGTATCGTGATTGGGTACTTGTAGTGGGTTAGTAGGAGGATTATGATGGTATATTAATGAGATTATAATTGTGAAGAAGTCTAACTGTTATGGGAATTATTGGGATAGTACAGATTGTTGAATTATTGCTATGTATGATTTGGATTCAGTGAGTAACCCTCCAGGAGTTAGAATCTTCCTACAGATAATCAGGTTGAGAATATGTTTTTACATAGTTGATAATGATTGAACTTGGTTGATTGCGAAAATTTTAGTCACCGAATTCGAGAGTCTTTGTATCAATTATATCGAAGTACATGTATATGAACCTTGGAGATGGAAAATTTTGGTTTGGTGATCTATGCTAGGACCTTGGAGGCTAATGATGTTGTGTGAGAATAGTGGAATGGGTGGATTCTAAATAGTGTGATATACCATGATAATATCCTTGATTAGTAAGCGAGTGTGTGGGCTGAGAATTACATGGTCGTTTATCCTTAGATAATCGTGGTGAAGAGATTGTGGGTGAAACTAACGATGAGGTGTATTGGAAATTATTCACTAAAATAACCGGTGGGTAGAGGAGTTGACTAGAGTATGTTATTGTAAGAACAGTAGAGTCCCTCTACAAAGGTGAGGTTGATGCACTCGGGTTCTGAAGAGTTTTCCAATCCGCAGCAGGAAGGTCCAGACAACGTGCAGGAAGGCAAGTCTCCTTTGATCATCTTTTACCTATGTTTTCAAACATCATTTTATTATTTCAAATCCAATAGCATTGCTATGTTACATAAAATGTTAATTTATGTCTTAAGGTTATTAGCTAATCCAAATTTGTTATATCCTCCTTTGAAGTTGACAACCATGTACCTTTGTTACCCAAGGCTTTCCTTGTCTCAGTATTGAGATTATTATGATATTTATTAATTTTAGAACAGTAGTAATTGCTTCGATAAGCTTATTGGTCACTATAACCCTACGGGTGGGAATAATGTTATTAAATCTCTGGACAATTGTTTTATCAAGTGTTTGGCAATAGGTGTTGCCATTGGTTTATAAAATAAAATAAAATGTTGAAAATTGGTTTTAGACATGGGAGGATGGTAAGATCTGGCTAGTGTAGATTTAGCATGAGAACTTGTATTGTGAATGTGCAGCCCTAGTCAATTAAGGACCAATGCTTGTGATTGTCCAAACTAAGCACTACTGTACAACCACAAGTCTATATGGGTATAACCTAACCGACTAACTCACAATGGTTTAGTTTAGATATCACTAGTGGTAAGTGGGTATAGTGAGGCACAAGGATTTATTGTACTCATACAGTGCAACAAGTGGCTTCTAACTGTGGTGGATTTAACCCTTCAGTAGTGAAACCTTAGCGGGTGGTGTCTAGCAAGACCGGAGTGAGGTAAAGGCTTTGTGATAAATTATCTGGGTCTCATGCCTAAGGAAGCATGTTGGATATTAAGATGACTTATCTCTTGTGGGTAATGTTGTACAACCTCTGTAGAGCGTAAAACTATTCGAATAGCCGTGCCCACAACCAAGGGTGAGAGATGTGTCCTTTCACATGATAGACCTTTGATTTTGATTTCAAAGTAAAAGTTTTGGGAACTCAGGAGTGGATGGAACTCTCGGGAGTGTATCCTAGCGGATGGAGCCAATGCGGGAGGATTGAACCCATAATCTTGAACCTTGGCGGTTAAAGCCTATTTACTAGTGTTGGTGGTTGGAACCTTCACTAGAAAATTTATTTAGTTTCAGTTATTGTAATTGCTTTGTTAAATTGATGCTTTTGAGAATTTAATTATGGTATTTGAAACATAGTGCTGCTTTGTGCGAAAGAACCATATTATCCTTCTTTGTTAAGCCTTGCATCTACTGCATTTGTTCTCAAGATTTGCGGAGTACTTTGTGTACTCACATGCTACACTCAAAACAACTCTTAGAGGGTTATAAAGATTAAGAAGGAGCATAGACTACTTCGCGTGTAGATTCGACGAAGGTTTCCTGGAGTACTTGGTTGCGCTTCCTCAGTCAATTGCCTGTGGCGTATTGATGGGTCATCGTAAAAGTTTATTTTATCTTCCTTTGTGTTTTGTTAGTTTGAGATGTCTTTGTAACCTTAGTTGTAATAAAGAAGCCAAAGGGCATGTACTCTTTTTTATTATAATAAAGCATTGTTGGTTATGTAATCGTCATTGTTTGACTGTTTGCACTAGCTTTTGTAACATCCCAAATTTTGAGTTTTGAAAAATTTAAATTCAAATTAATTATTTTGTGGCAATTGGCTTTTATTTGGATTTTTCTGGGTTTTTCTGGAGTTTATTTCAAAATTTAAATCAAGGAAATGTATTTTAAATATTTTATAAAAGCCAAAGAGTGTTCATTTTATTTTTCCTAAACTTCCCAGAATTTTTAAATATTTTTTGAGAATTTTCTAGAATTAAAAAGTTATTTTAAAAGATAAAAGGAATTTTTAAAAATTATTAAAAGCAAATCTGAAAATATAAATATTTTTATTAAGTCTAAATTGTTTCCAGGAATATTCTATAATTTTTCTGGAATTTTTAGATATTATTTATTATTTTTCTAAGCAAATATATTGTTTCTAGTATTTTTTGAAAATCTAATCCGAAAATAAAATCAATTAAATCTCAGGCCACGTGTCGCTCATCCGACGGCCGATACCCCTTCGTTGGATTTAATCCAAGCCACACCTCTTCATTTAAATCCAACGGCGCGATATGTTCACTTGCCACGTGTCACAAACCGACCCGTGCACCTTCACTCTCCATAACTCTCTTTTCTCTCACCGACATGTGGGCCCCACATGTCATATGTTTCTTCAACCTCTCCTTCTTCCTCCTCTAGCTCTCTCTCTCTCCACCATTGTTGCGAAAATGGAGCTTTGAATGCGCCGCTTTCTCCACTTAAACTCCGGGTAATTAGCGCATTAAGACCCCAATCAACCCTCCCTAATTGCCGATCGTTTTCCCATTTATTATCCCCACCACGGCCGCAAACCCTCTCCATTCCTTCTCCGTACGGCCTTCCTCACCCCGTGCCCTATAAAGCCCCCGACACTCTTTTCGCACCGCATCTCTCTTCCTTCCTTTCCCCACACTCGCCGCCTGGGCTTTCCTCACCGCCGCCTGCTTGTTTTTCTTCGCCGTAGCCCTCCACCGCCTCCCGAGTCGCCACGGCACGGTGAGTCCGTCGCCTCCTCCCTTGCCCGCCGCCATCGCCGACCGCCGCCCGGTCGCGGGTCCCGCCGCCGCCGCCGCCGCTGCCTTGCGCTTGCGCCGCGTGGCGCCACGTCGGCCGGCAGAGCCTGGTGTGGGCGCATGCGTGGCGCATGCGTGGCGCCACGTCGACCGAGCATGCCACCTAGGCACGGTCACCGGTCCGTGGACTCGGTCCACGGTGGACCGGGCCCACGTGTCAGATATTTTCAAATTTCAAATTTTGCTGACGTCATAATTATGATTTTTCAATACAAAAATAATTCGGGAAATCGGCCCTTTTCTTTTTCTTTCAATTAAATTTTCCCGAGGCCATATCTTTTCCGTTTAACTCGATTTGACCCGTTCAAATTTCTAAATTTTCTAAAATCATAATATATCTAAATATACATTATTTTTCAATTTTGAATTTTATTTGATTTTATGTGTATTTATTTGCTTGGTTGCTTTGTCTTTTCCGCGCGTAGAATCCGACGTCGCCGAAGACTTTGTCGATCTGCAGCAAGAAAATCAAGAACTCACACACGAAGGCAAGTCTCCTTTGAACATCTTGAACCTAAGTTTAAGAAATGTTTTAATTATTTTAAATTAATGCATTGCTATGTTACATAAAATGATAATTCTTGTTTTAGAAATACTAGTTAATCCAACTATTGTTATACCCTCATTTGACGTTGAATGCCATGTACCTTTGACACTCTAGGATTTCCTTGGTCTCAATAATGAGATTATTATATAACTTTGGTAAATATTATACCGGTAGTAGAAAGCTTAGTCATGCTACATAAATTTTTGTAACCTCGGATTGGAAATAATATTATGTCTTTGATTTAGACTTTTGTTTAGAAATTTAGTGGTGATTGATGTTGCCACTGATCTTTAAAATAAAATAAAATGTGAGAGTTGGTTTAGACTGGGGCGGATGGTAAGTTTGGTTTGGTGCGGTTAGCACGAGAACTTGTAGTGTGTATGTTCCGCCCTAGTCAGTTAAGGACCGACGCTTGTGTTTGTCCAGACTGAGCACTACCGTACAACCACAAGTCTATATGGGTGCGACCTAGTGACTAACTACGATAGTTTAGTCTAGGTACCACCGAAGGAAAGTGGGTGCCGGTGTCTTGGTTATCCACATGAGGGACAGGGTTTCTTGTACTCATACGGCGCAAGAGGGGCTTCGATCGAGTGGTTTAACCCTTCGACGGTGAAACCTCAGCGGGTGGTGTCTGGCTAGACTAGAGTAAGGTAAAAGCTTTGTGATACTTTGTCGGGTCTCATGCCAAAGGAAGCGTCTTGACTATTAAGATAACTTATCTCTTGTGGGTAAAGTTGTACAACCTCAGCAGTGTAAAACTATTCGAATAGCCGTGCCCACGGTCAAGGGCGAGCAAGGAATGCATTCACATGGTAGATCATTGTTTTGGATTTAAAATAAAGATTTGGGAACCGGGAGTGGTTGGAACTCCGGGGTTGTCTGGCGCTTAAAGCCGTGTGGGTGGTGTAACCGTTTTTTGAACTTTGGCGGTTAGCCAGTTCTTTAGTGTGGGTGGTACTCCGCTGGCGAATTGATGGGTCTTCTCCGCGGGATTTACTTTTGCTTCCGCTGTGCTTTATCTTTTGTGTGAGTGCGAGGTCTTGTAACCTCGTTTGTAATAAAGGTCTTTCGGCATGTACTCTCTTTATTAATGTAATTTTCGTTGTTGGCAATGTAATCGTCACTGTTTAACTGTGTGCACTAGCTTTGATCTGGGACTAGTGCTGTAATACACAGAGGGGCTGGATTTGGAAATCCGGGTCCCGACAGAGATGGTATTAGAGCCAACTTGACTGTAGGACGTGACCTAGATTAGAATGGTAAAAATCTTAAGGACCTATATTTATTAAAAATATTTGAGAAAAATTTCTATATCTCGTTACTTCTGCTCTATTCTTGATCTTATATTCACTTGTTTAAAATGTCTATACTGATCTTCTCTATTATTTCCAAAATTGTAGATGGCCGGTTCATCCTCCGATGACTCTTTGGACTACTTGTCTCATGGCGAGAACATTGGAGCATTTGTTGGCCTCCTTCGCCGCCTTATGCAAGATGTCTGAAGTATCCCCAACCGCCTATTTTCAGGGGGCGGAAAGTCAAGATCATGGACCGAGATTCTTGGTCGATGGAGGTATTCCTGTATGCACGGGAAGGAGAATTCAACTCTCCCACATACCCTATCGAACATCCTCGGACGGATCGGTCAGACGCTATCCAGGATGCGGCTAAATCGGCACTAGCTGACTTGTGCCGGATTCATAAGGATATCCTACGGCAGACGCCTTTCTGTTTCTTTCCAACCATCAGAGCTGGACAGAGATATCCAGAACCCTTCAAGATTACCATGGATGATCCCCGTCTGTCACATCAGGTGCAGCTTACTAGGGCGATGTCGCCTACATCGCCGCGCTTGGAGGAGATTGGACAGCTCCGGACGCTCCTCACTTCCAGCTACCAGCACTCCGAGACTCTCCGTGCTCAGCTTATCCAGAGCCAGGAGGCAGAGTTCGAGCCGAGCGTCTTCGAGCTAGGCGGCGGTCTCGAGGACTACACATCGTCTTCACTGCACTCACCGCCGTCCCGACAACCCGGTGCCGCCTCGGCCTTACAGGACCCGTATCATAATTACAGCGCGCAAGAGTGTGCGGTGTCCTAGTCCGTTGCCCGACATCGACATCGGAGATTCCAGCAAGAGACGCAGTCTCTCTCGTTCCCGTTCCTGCTCTCCGTCGACTGCCTCCAGCAGTAGCGACCATCTTCACTCCCGAGCCTCTTGCAACCGCCCCGAGTGTGGTTGTAGGCTGCGCCACGTGGGTATCATAGAGGAGGATCCAGAGGAGGACCCGGAGGAGCTTGTCTTTGAGGAGGACAAGTAGTTGCAGGGACAGTAGTACCCAAATAAAATTGTTTACCTTCCTTAGAACGTTTTATATTATGTTGGTGTGCTAGATGGACTGTACCAATGCCTTAGTGCACTTGTGGTACAGCCATTCTTAAAAATAATTTAATTCCAAAGCTTTTTCCTTCCAAGTTGTTGTTTGTGTTCTTTCTTGTGTGTTGGTTTGGGATGTTATTTAGTTTGCCCCTTGCTTCTTACCTGTGCTACTTCCCCCTTACCTTTTTGCTTGTCCGGGTTACCGCTTCAGATGGTGAACACAAGGAGCAATGCCGGTGATAGCCGTGGTGCCAATGCTCAGCCGGAGAACAACATGCCGCCACCCCCTGCTCAAGCTCCTGGCATGGAACAGATGATGGCCATGCAACTGCAATTGCTTCAAGCCTTGGCCCAGAACCAAGTGCAGCAAGCTCCGCAGGCGCCCTTTCAGGCACCCCAGTCCAAGCTGGGAGAGTTCATGAGGACCAGACCGCCAACCTTTTCTGGTGCGGTAGATCCAATGGAAGCAGATGATTGGATCAAGGATGTGGAGAGGAAGCTGATTTTGGCTCAGTGCAGTGATAGCGAGAAAGTGCTTTATGCTGCTCATCAGCTAAAAGGAATCGCAGCTACTTGGTGGGAAAATTACTGCACCGCTCATCAGAATGTGCAGACTATCACTTGGGCTGAATTTGAGGAAGCTTTTCGCACTGCACATGTTCCTACTGGAGTAATGGAAATGAAAAGAATGGAATTTCACAAGCTACAACAAGGAAACCTCAGTGTTACAGAATACCTGAATAAGTTCACTCAACTATCCAGGTATGCTTCTGAAGATGTTGCAACTGATGCAGCAAAGATCTGGCGGTTCATGCAGGGACTTGAACCCAATCTCAAGGTGCAGCTGGTGTCAAATGATTTTCCAACTTTCCAAAGATATGGTGAACAAGGCCATAATCTGAGAGGAAGCTCAACGTCAATCGTATGAAGTCGGAAGAGGAAGTTTCAAGCTCAGCAGGGTGCAAGCAGTTCCCGGCACCGCCCTAATCCACCTCACTTCAACAGGCCTCCAGTGCCAAATGTGCCGAGAACACCGTTCAGTGGACCTCGCCCGATTCCTCAAGCTCCTCGACCAAATAATGCGATTCGCCTCGGTGAACAAGACTTCAATGGTCGGAGTGCGGTGTTATAACTGCAAGAACATGGGACATTATGCCAATAATTGTCCACGAGCGCCACCGTAACCCCTGCTCGTTTCAACTGGGACTACACCACCGAGCCTCACTTGCGTGTCAAGGCCGTGGAGCACCTCGGACTCCAAGGACTCCACAAGCGGTGAGCAGAGGGCATGTTAATCATGTCACCGCAGAAGCGGCTCAGATGCACCGACGTCGCTCGGTAAGTTTCTTGTCAACTCGAGACACATCATCGGCATTATTTGATTCGAGCTTCGCATTCTTTTGTGTCAAAAGATTTTGTGGAAAGATATAATTGGGATGTTCGATTGCTAAAGAATCCTATGCTAGTCCAATCACCTGGAAATGAAATGAAGACTAGTACGGTTTGCCCTAGAGCAACCATAGATATAAATGGAGTAAAATTCCTAGCGAATTTAATTATAATAGACTCCAAGAGCCTAGATGTAATACTTGGTATGGATTGGTTAACCAAGTATAAAGGGCAGATAGATTGTGCCAATCGTGCCATCACTCTTACCAACTCGGAAGGAATTCAAGTGAGGTACATGTCAAAGCCATCTCCTCAGAATAGTTGTGGGTTGAACAGCTTGAAAGGGATAACTTTGGAAAAGGTGTCCATAGTAAGGGAATATCCAGATGTGTTTCCAGAAGATTTGCCAGGAATGCCGCCAGATAGAGAAGTTGAATTTGTCATTAATCTGGTACCTGGAACGGCTCCGATTTCCAAGAGACCTTACCGGATGTCCGCGAATGATTTGGCTGAAGTTAAAAAGCAGATTGAGGAACTGCAAGAAAGAGGTTTTATAAGACCAAGTTCTTCGCCTTGGGGTGCACCAGTACTTCTAGTGAAGAAGAAGGATGGCAGTCTTCGTATGTGTGTGGATTACAGATCCCTGAATGATGCAACAGTTAAGAACAAGTATCCATTGCCCAGGATTGATGATCTGTTTGATCGCTTAAAAGGATCATGTGTCTTCTCTAAGATTGATCTCCGTCAAGTTATCATCAAATGAAGATTAGAATGAAGATATACCAAAGACGACTTTTTTCACTCGATATGGACTGTATGAGTTTACAGTAATGTCTTTTGGATTGACCAATGCTCCTGCATACTTTATGAATCTGATGAATAAAGTGTTCATGGAGTATTTGGATAAGTTTGTTGTCGTGTTATTGATGACATTCGATCTACTCCCAGAATGAGGAAGAACATGCAGAACATCTGAGGATAGTTTTGGAAAAACTCAGAGAGCATCAGCTGTATGCCAAGTTTAGCAAATGTGAGTTTTGGTTGAAGAAAGTAGCTTTCTTGGGTCATGTGATTTCTGCAGGAGGAGTGTCTGTGGATCCAGCAAAGGTAACAGATGTACTCAATTGGACACAACCCAAGTCGAATGTGAGATCGAAGTTTCACGGTCTAGCGAGGATATTATCGCCGCTTTATAAAAGGATTTTCCAAACTCGCAAGACCTCTCACTCAGTTGCTAAAGAAGGAGAAGAAGTTCGAATGGGGTAAATCTTGTGAGGAAAGTTTTCAAGAACTGAAAAAGAGATTAACATCTGCACCAGTGTTAACACTTCCAGATATTAGAAAGGATTTTGTGGTATTCTGTGATGCTTCAAGACAGGGTTTGGGCTGTGTTTTGATGCAAGAAGGAAAGGTCGTAGCCTATGCTTCAAGGCGATTCGCCCGCATGAGCGTAACTATCCGACTCATGATTTAGAGCTAGTCACAGTGCATGCTCTAAAAATATGGAGACATTATTTGATCAGTAATCGTTGTGAAATTTTCACGGATCACAAAAGCCTGAAGTATATATTTACCCAGCCTGACCTCAATTTGAGACAGCGAAGGTGGCTTGAGTTGATAAAAGATTATGATGTTGGAATTCACTATCATCCAGGAAAGGCTAATGTTGTAGCTGATGCCTTAAGCAGAAAAAGTTATAGTAATAACTTGATGATACAAGTTCAGCAGCCCGCACTTCATGAAGAGTTTCAACGGCTTAATTTAGAAGTAGTAGAGGAGGGATTCCTAGCTACTTTGGAGGTTCAGCCAACTTTACAAGATCAAATCAAGGTAGCTCAAAAAGAGGATAAATATGTTAAGGATATTAAAGAGAATATGAAGAAAGGAAAAGCACCAGGATTTTCAGAAGATGAAGAAGGTATCCTTTGGTTTAGGAAAAGAATTCTTGTACCCGAGAAGAAGGAAATAAAAGAGTTAATTCTGAAGGAAGCTCATGAATCCAGATATTCAATTCACCCTGGAAGTACAAAGATGTATCAAGATCTTAAAGAAAGGTACATGTGGACCAGTATGAAGAGAGAAATTGCTGAATATGTAGCCTTGTGTGATGTATGCCAACGAGTTAAAGCAGAACATCAAAGACCTGCTGGACTCTTGCAACCTTTGCAGATACCCGAGTGGAAATGGGAAGAAATTGGAATGGATTTTATAACTGGATTTGCAAGAACTAAGGCAGGGTATGACTCGATTTGGGTTATTATGGACCGACTGACAAAGGTCGCACACTTCATTCCGGTAAAGACCACTTATTCTGGAGATAGGCTTGCAGAGTTATATATGTCAAGAATTGTGTGCTTGCATGGAGTTCCAAAGAAGATTGTGTCAGATCGAGGATCTCAATTCACCTCAAGATTCTGGCAGAAGCTTCATGAGATTTTGGGATGAAGCAGAGCGCCGTACAAGAAGCAAGAGCATCAAATTCTGTAAAGTGCAGTGGAGTAATCATACAGAATCAGAAACAACTTGGGAGCGTGAAGAAGACCTAAGAGCAGAGTTCCCTGATCTTTTTCCCAGTCCGTCCGAATCTCGGGGTCGAGATTCATTCTAAGGGGGGTAGGTTTGTAACATCCCAAATTTTAAGTTTTGAAAATTTTAAATTCAAATTAATTATTTTGTGGCAATTGGCTTTTATTTGGATTTTTCTGGGTTTTTCTGGAGTTTATTTCAAAATTTAAATCAAGGAAATGTATTTTAAATATTTTATAAAAGCCAAAGAGTGTTCATTTTATTTTTCCTAAACTTCCCAAAATTTTTAAATATTTTTTGAGAATTTTCTAGAATTAAAAAGTTATTTTAAAAGATAAAAGGAATTTTTAAAAATTATTAAAAGCAAATCTGAAAATATAAATATTTTTATTAAGTCTAAATTGTTTCCAGGAATATTCTATAATTTTTCTGGAATTTTTACATATTATTTATTATTTTTCTAAGTAAATATATTGTTTCTAGTATTTTCTGAAAATCTAATCCGAAAATAAAATCAATTAAATCTCAGGCCACCACGTGTCGCTCATCCGACGGCCGATACCCCTTCGTTGGATTTAATCCAAGCCACACCTCTTCATTTAAATCCAACGGCCGCGATATGTTCACTTGCCACGTGTCACAAATCCGACGGCCCGTACCCCTTCACTCTCCATAACTCTCTCTTTCTCTCACCGACATGTGGGCCCCACATGTCATATGTTTCTTCAACCTCTCCTTCTTCCTCCTCTAGCTCTCTCTCTCCTCCACCATTGTTGCCGAAAATGGAGCTTTGAATGCGGCCGTTTTCTCCACTTAAACTCCTGTAATTAGCGATTAAGACCCCAATCAACCCCTCCCTAATTGCCGACCGTTTTCCTATTTATTATCCCCACTTACGGCCGCAAACCCCTCTCCATTCCTTCCCCGCCACCTTCCTCACCCCGTGCCCTATAAAGCCCCCGACACTCTTTTCGCACCGCATCTCTTCCTTCCTTTCCCCACACTCGGCCGCTCTCGGGCTTTCCTCCGCCGCCGCCGCCGCCGCCGCCGCCTTTTTCTTCGCCGCCTCCACCGCCGCCTCCGAGTCGCCACCGGCACCGGTGAGTCCGCCGCCTCTTGCCCGCCCGCCATCGCCGACCGCCGACCCGGGTCCGCCGGTCGCCGCCGCCGCCGCCCGGCCCGCCTTGCGCCGCCGCCGCGTGGCGCCACGTCGGCCGCCCGAGCAGGTGTGGCGCATGCGTGGCGCATGCGTGGCGCCACGTCCGACCGAGCATGCCACCTAGGCACGGTCACGGTCCGTGGACTCGGTCCACGGTGGACCGGCCCACGTGTCGATATTTTCAAATTTCAAATTTTGCTGACGTCATAATTATGATTTTCAATACAAAATAATTCGGGAAATCGGCCCTTTTCTTTTTCTTTCAATTAAATTTTCCCGAGGCCATATCTTTTCCGTTTTAACTCCGATTTGACACGTTCAAATTTCTAAATTTTTCTAAAATCATAATCTATCTAAATATACATTCTTTTTCAATTTTTGAATTTTATTTGATTTTATGTGTATTTATTTGCTTTGTTGCTTTGTCTTTTCCGCGCGTAGAATCCGACGTCGTCGAAGACTTTGTAATCTGCAGCAAGAAAATCAAGAACTCACACACGAAGGCAAGTCTCCTTTGAACATCTTGAACCTAAGTTTAAGAAATGTTTTAATTATTTTAAATTAATGCATTGCTATGTTACATAAAATGATAATTCTTGTTTTAGAAATACTAGTTAATCCAACTATTGTTATACCCTCATTTGACGTTGAATGCCATGTACCTTTGACACTCTAGGATTTCCTTGGTCTCAATAATGAGATTATTATATAACTTTGGTAAATATTATACCGGTAGTAGAAAGCTTAGTCATGCTACATAAATTTTGTAACCTCGGATTGGAAATAATATTATGTCTTTGATTTAGACTTTGTTTAGAAATTTAGTGGCGGTTGATGTTGCCACTGATCTTTAAAATAAAATAAAATGTGAGAGTTGGTTTAGACTGGGGCGGATGGTAAGTTTGGTTTGGTGCGGTTAGCACGAGAACTTGTAGTGTGTATGTTCCGCCCTAGTCAGTTAAGGACCGACGCTTGTGTTTGTCCAGACTGAGCACTACCGTACAACCACAAGTCTATATGGGTACGACCTAGCTGACTAACTTACGATAGTTTAGTCTAGGTACCACCAGTGGAAAGTGGGTGCCAGGGTGTACTGGTTATCCACAGTGAGGGACAGGGTTTACTGTACTCATACGGCGCAAGAGGGGGCTTCTGACTGGGTGGTTTAACCCTTCAGCGGTGAAACCTCGGTGGTGGTGTCAGCTAGACTAGAGTAAGGTAAAAGCTTTGTGATACTTTATCTGGGTCTCATGCCAAAGGAAGCGTGCTGACTATTAAGATAACTTATCTCTTGTGGGTAAAGTTTTACAACCTCTGCAGAGTGTAAAACTATTCGAATAGCCGTGCCCACGGTCAAGGGCGGGCAAGGAATGCATTCACATGGTAGATCATTGTTTTTGGATTTAAAAATAAAAGATTTGGGAACCGGGAGTGGTTGGAACTCCCGGGGTTGTCCTGGCAGTTAAAGCCAGTGTGGGTGGTGTAACCCGTTTTTTTGAACTTTGGCGGTTAGCCAGTTCTTTAATGTGGGTGGTTTAACCCGTGGTTTTGAGCTTTGGCGGGTTGAGCCAGTATTCAAGTGTTGGTGGTTGTAACCTTCACTATTTAACTTGATAGATTTTGTTGAAACAAACATCTTGCTAAATTGATGCCTTTAAAAATAATTAATGGTATTTGAAATAAATTATGGCTTTGTGCAAAAGAACCATATAACCCTCCTTTGTTAAACCCTACATCTATTGCATTTTCCCAAGACTTGCGGAGTACTTTATGTACTCACATACTACACTTAAAATAATACCCAGAAGAGTATGAAGCTCAAGATGGAACTTTCGACTACGGAGCGTATGGATGCGACGAAGGCTTTCAGGAGTTCTAGGTTGCGCTTCCCCAGTCAATTGCCTGTGGCGAATTGATGGGTCTTCTCCGCTGGATTTACTTTTGCTTCCGCTGTGCTTTATCTTTTGTGTGAGTGCGAGGTCTTGTAACCTCGTTTGTAATAAAGGTCTTTCGGCCTGTACTCTCTTTATTAATGTAATTTTCGTTGTTGGCAATGTAATCGTCCTTTGTTTAACTGTGCACTAGCTTTGATCTGGGACTAGTGCTGTAATACACAGAGGGGCTGGATTGGAAATCCGGGTCCCGACAGCTTTCAACTGGGACTAGTGCAGTAACACACAGAGGGTTCGGATTCGAAAGTCCAGTCTTGACAAATATCTTAGTAGATGGTAAAAGAGTTTGGTGCGGATGTACCATGAAAGTGTGGTTTATGGTAGAACTGCCCAGATTGTAATACCCTGACTAAACGAAAGCTCAGAATCTCACCCACAGCTATAATCACTACCAATTTAAACCATTAATTTGGCATTACCAACAGCTAGGCTTTAAGAATAAACACTCAACATAATAATAAACAGAAATTTTAGCAACACAGTACTCAATAAATTGAACTTCAGATGAGACAAATATTCACTAAGATGGATAAATCATAAAGCTAAACTTGGGGACGCATGAGGGAGCAACATTGTGAACCAATAAGAGCTAAAGAAAACCATTTATCAAGTAATATTTGCATGCATAGTACTAGATTGTTTATGACAATAAGTGATAGATTGCTAGGTGGAGTGAAGAGCTACAAAAATGTAAGATTGCATGATCTACTTCCACCTATGCATGTCGTCTTCAACGTTCACCCAAAAATAACAATAAAGTAAGGGTGAGTCCATGACTCAGCAAGTACATAATAGAATAATAAACGAGGCAACAACATAATTAACATTTCATATCAGTCACCATTTGCTCAATTTCACATATCCATTCTCATAAATTTCCCTTATAGTGTCTCATTATCTTATCTCTCTTTTTCATGAATGCAATGCATATGTCTCAACTCATCTTTTGCTTATACCGGTATATCGGAGTGTCACACCCATCGATGTCCACTCAAGATGGCTAACTGGTTCTCTGGTAGCTGCTCTAATTGATCATCGGTTACTTCACAGAGAGCAGCTAAGGAAAAACCAGTAGCATTATCAGAGAAAACACCAGAAGCAGGACTGGGATCGGTGACTAAGGCCATCGACTGCGACTTCGACCTACGAGAGACTATGTCAATTCGTGAGTCTTGAGGCGTGAGTACAACGCGTCAAGAGTCAGGGTCAAAAGATCGGTTGTGTCCTTGATGGTGGTCACCTTCATCTCCCAAACACGCAGATCCAGAGCCGCGAGCATCTGTCGAGCGTTGTCCGAGTTGGGGTATGTGAGACCGACCGCTCGGAGATTGCTCAGAATCTTGTGAAACCTCGCAAAACACTCATCAAGGGACTCTCCAGCGAGCATTTCAAACTTGTTGTAATCTCGCTTGAACTGGTCCTGTCGTACCATCTTAATTTGGGTGGTGCCCTCATGGTAAGCGTCGAGGGTCACCCAAATATCGAAGGCTGACGTGAGATGAGAAATGCGATCGAATTCACTCCGGCTCAACCCTTGGATTATGATGTTCCTCGCCTTAGCGTTCGCCTCAACATGGCCACGTTTCCGGCATTGATGCTCTCATCGGTAGGAACAACATATCGCGTTTTGACCTTCCTCCAGATAGCATAACCCTTTGCCTGAACGTAGGTGTCCATCCGACTCTTTCAGAAGGGATAGTCGATCCCATCGAAGATCGGGAGCTTGGTGGAATACTTGTCCGTTGCCATGCCTCAAAAGACCGGTTATGATCTACGAGGAAGAGATAACCGGCTCTGATACCAATTGTAGGATCGGAAACGGTAACAGATGGGGGTGAATGGTGCCTTCAAAAACCGCCCCGAAGTATCCACACAAATCTTCTTCTCCGATAGCTATAGCAACTATGAAAATAGAAGAAATTCATTCACTTGAAGCCAAAAACAATTTTGCCGATTAACAAAAAAAACACACAAGTCGTAAAACCAGACCGACATAAACTTCTCTGAAGAACAGATAGAAAAAGGGCTTTACTGTCAAAGCAGACTGGAAATTGCAAGAACTGAGAACAGTGATCTAATGCAGTCCGAGAGAAGTGACATGAAACAAAATAGTGAGCAGCTGGCCGAAAGGAGACTGCACAGAGAATATCAAAGAGTCGAATTTAAAACAGACGCTGACTGAAAAGAGCAAAACGGCAGCAAGACACCGAAAAGAAGAGGAGCAAAAGAACAGTAAAGACTACAGAGAACACCTGACCGAAACTGCTCAAACCAAAAATAGAAATGTGCTGCTGAAAACTGAAACTAAAGACAATACTGAACCGAAATACTGAAGACTGAAACAGTGTGTTGTCGGCAGTGAAAACCGAAAACAGTGGAAGCTGCCGAAAGCCAGACTGAAGAGGAGACAAAGCAGAAAACTGAGAAGGCTGTCGGCAACAAGAAATTCAGAGGCAGCAGCCGAATGCAGACCAGACAATGCAGAAAATACAGACTGCAGCCAACTGAGAGAAACAGCACAGTAAATATTCATATAGCTGCCGAAAACAGGACTGAACCGAACTGAAGAGTACTGCATTTGCTACCGAAAAATAGGGAGAAGAAATCAGGGAGACTCAGCTGACTAACTGGCCGAAAGCAAAGACTGCAGACTGCCTACTGCCCCTGCTGAAAAACTGAACTGAATTCAGCCGAAACAGTAAATACTGCAGCAAACCGAAAATTGAGAAATTGATGAATTTTTGCTGCTCTACTCACGCCAAGGGAATCAGAGATGCAAACTAGATAATAGCTGGCTCTCAAGAACAAGAAAAATTAGATCAAAATGCAAAGAACCAAGAACTGGGCAGAAATCTAAAACCAGAACCGGTAAACTGAAAACTGAACAAGAAAAGAGCAGAATTCAAACAGCTTTGAGATTTTCAACTCTTTTCATCAAGAACCTCTTGAATATTACAGGGAGTAGCCTTTAGATCGAGAAAACACAGAGCTGCACCAATATGAGGCCGAGAAAACAGAAGCTCAAGAATCCTCTGCATTCCGAAATAGTAAACCCTAGCCAAAGCAAAAACAGAGGAAGTTCAGCGAAGATCATTTGAGAAGAAAACTGCGATATAAATCTTTTCTCTCTGGAGGATGCTAGCCAAGATAGCCTGGTGAACAACTCCCCGTTTAGAGACAAAGAAGAATCTGCTGCTTCTCAATCAAAGACTTCAATCAAAAGAGGATTGGCAGTGAGGAACAGAGACCAGAGCAGAAGAAACCGAAACCAGGCACAGAGAAGTAGACACTGAAAACCAAATCATCTGAGACACAGGATTTCACAAATGGATGAAGAGACATGAATGATTGCATATAAAATTTGCTACAGCCTTTCATTCCATTCTCACATCCTGAGAGGAACAATACACAAGAGAGAACACAAGAACTCACGCAGGCATGGGAGGCAAAAGCAAAAAATAGACTCTGCTGTGCCCCCAACAACTTCTCACCAACTCTCACTAGCACATGAGAAAAGCAAAACTAACCCCTAAAACCCTTACCTACCACCAGGAGACACCCCTCCTTTATATAGCCTCAAGTTAGCGGGTTTAATTTGCTTTGCCCATTACAACTCAACGCTTTACCCGTTAACTCGAACCGAATTCACTTCTGTTTTTGCAGCCTTGCGCATTTACCAAAATACCCCTGCTGCACCTTCCAGGAAGTTTCCTTGTTTCTTGTCGTCCAAGCCTCGTAACCACCTCGAGTTCTCGTCGTCTTCGGTATATCCCGACCGCTTTGACCTTAGCACCACCTGTGTCTAGTCCGGCCATCTCATGTCTCGCCACGACTCCTCCTCAAGGTCCTACAGTCATCAAAGACAAGAAAACAATATAACATAGCACCGCTCGAGATAGTAGAATCATACATTCGCATCAATAGAAAGTAACTCAAACACGAACCACTCAAATCAAACTCAAACTTTCAGAATACGTGTCAATTACTCATCACAAAAACGGGAGCACCTCCACATGGTCTCTCACTTCTTCTCCACATCCTTGAGCCAGCCGTCACCCTCTAACGGATCAAATGAATCGGCAAAGGTAGGTGGTCTGGTTCTCATAAAATTTCCTAGTTTGGACTGTGGTGCTTGGATGGGTGCCTGATGAACTTGGTTGACTTGGTTCTGAGCAAGGGCTTGAAGAAGTTGCAGTTGCATAACCATCATTTGTTCCAAGTTAGGGGCTTGAGCTGGTCGGAAGTTTAGAGAAGTGTGGTAATGATTGAAAATGGTGGTGGTTGGAGGCTTAGAGTGATAACGGTCGAAAGCTTAGAGAGAGAAGCGACAACGGTTACAACAGCGAGCGGTCGGAGGTAGATGTAGTCGAAAGCGACTATAGCCGAAATGATCAGAGGGTCTGGAGAGGTTGGAGGGATCGAACGATTCAGAGTAGTTGAAGGAATAGAATGGTGTGGAGTGGTCGAAAGAATCGATCAGTTGGAGCGGTTGAAGGAATCAATCGGAGTGGTCATAGCCAACGAGGATGTTGTAACCGTCTAGGTCGATCATAACACTGAGAGTGGCCGAGACGCCATGAGTGGTCGAAGACTATAAGGTGGTCGAAAAAAAGGGTGGTCGAAGGATAGAACATAGTTGAAGGCAATTGCGGTCGTGAGCAACCATGGTCGTGAGTGACTGCGGTTGTGAGCAACCGTGGTCGAAAGGAACGCTGGGAATGATCGTAACCGACCAGAGTGGTCGAAGGCTATAGAGTGGTTGGAATTCTATAGTGGTCATTTTCAACAGGCAAGGGGGATCACTAGGGATAGCTGAACAGTGGTCGACGATGGCAGAAGACGGATGTGTCAGAGTGCTTAAGTGAGGGAAAGGCTTCGGCGGTGGTCTTGGACGATGAAGTGCGGGAGGTGGCTATGGATGGCTCACATGGCCGACAACGCACGGGTCTGGAATGCAGAGAACTAAGGTGAGCACGAGTACGGCTTTGGCATGTGGAACGCGCCCTGTGCTCGGCTTGGTCGGAGAGCGACCGAGGAAGGCTGGCGATGTGTGAGGTTGCCGGAATGACATGGTTCATGGTGGCGAGTCTCCACACTAACTCATTGAGCAAACCAAGAATGGAATATGTAGAAGAGGTGGAGGTGATGGTGCAGAACCAAAGAATGGAAGAACAGTTCACAAGAGGTGACGATTCGACGACAAAAGTTGGAAACGGCCGGCGACGAAGAACGTTTTATTCCCGGTGATTAGTTGCAATAAAAATTAAATAAAAATGGTGGATGAGTTACTTGGATGCTAAGATAGTAGATGACGTGAGCAAAAGTTGAAAAATATTCACCGGAATGATGAATGCCCAAATCGACTGTGATGGCTGACGTTCAGAAAAACAAGAAATTCGTAGTCGTCGGAGCTCCGAAGGTTATGAGATTTTGTGGGAATAAAAAGGGGTAGAAGAGTTGTTGGCGTACCAATTTATAGCCTCTCTTATGATTCGAATCGCCAAGAACACGAGAAATTCCGAGCGAAGGTTTTCAGTTTCGGAAACTGATGGATAAAACGGCAATGAAAACACTAATGGAATGTGGTAACGAAAGCATTGACTCCGTTGATGAATGCGTGGTGTTGATGGCTCGTATTGCTTCAAACGGATTTGAATTCGGATGCTTGAGTGGAAAGATATGGCAGAAAGAATGGAGACTACTTTTTATGTTAGTTTTCTGTTTGAACGAACACAGACGGAGGTTGAAGATGGATGAACAGTATTCATGTGCACCGTAGCATGAATAGTACCCGAGAGGAGAGAGAAAGAAAGAAAAGAGAGAAATGGAAAAGAAAAGATCAGGTCAAGAAAAATTAGATTGGTCCCAAAAAAATAAGCAGGCATTTTTCTAGATATTCGTATTTTTTTGAAGATTTGAATTTGAATTTTCAAATTTTGAACTCAAATTCAAAATTTTAGGTTGGAATTGGAATTTGATATTTTCTTCCAGTATTACCAATAATCCAAATATAATCCAAACACTTTTAAATACTTAATTTAAAATTAAATTTTTAAAGAAAGCAAATTTTTGGGATGTTACACTGGAGGAGTGGCTCGTGGCCTCGCCATGATCTCCCTGCGCCTAGGCCTCGAGGCTAGTAGGGGCCTTCTCACCTCTCGGGACCTTCCCTGTGTCACTAGTTGTGCTCCCGCCTCTGCAATGCCCCGGCACCTACAGAAAATATTGAGCAAGAGGCAAGAAATAGCCAAAGGCGCCTAAAAAGGACAAGAAGCTTCGTTTATCTTTATCACCAAAGAGATAGTCAAAGATGTCACAGTACTGGGTATTGGGTGCCCTCATGCTGCCATAAGGGGTCAAGCCCAACTCCCCCTCCTCCAACCGTCGCTCTACTACATGAACAAGGGACCTCATAGAGCCAAAGCCTGTGTGGGACGTGGAGCTAGGGCGGGAGGATGATGAAGTGGTTTGAGAAATCCTGCGACTTAGAGAAGGCCCTGCACCGACTCTGCTCCCAAGCTCGGCGACAGAGGTGTTAAATAGACAACCCAATATACAAGACAACTAGGCCTATCTAACCCTAATAGATACTATCCACTTAGTAAAAATGGGGAAAACTTGTTAACCCACTAAACACAGGGTATACTCACACACTACACTTATGCACATTTTTCAAAGCACATTAGCCTAAATCCACTAAGTTCTTAGCCTTCCACTTAATCATCTTAGCTCCTCCTTGGCATAAATCGCGTTTGCAAGCACCACACTTTTGATACAAGGTAGTTTCTAGTATTTTGGTCAACTTACCAAAATACCCATTCTTCACTCAGTCTTGTTCTTCCTTTGCAAGCAATCACCATGCTTGCCATATGTAGATGCACCGTTGGCTTGCTACGTGTAGACAAGTCTCTCCCGTTCTAGTTCCATCGGACCACGCCTCACTTTGATGGACAAGCCATATGGTGCAACCTATTACTGGAACTTCTCTTCATCATTTTTCGTTTTTCTTGTGCCATGTTTGTGCTCATCCATCTCACTCGGTATTTTTTGAGCCTCGGCTCCTATATGAGTATGGCTTCAATTCTCACCATTTACTATGGTTGACTCCAAATGTCACTACACATCTAAAGACTGAGAAATCTTTTTTGGGCACAATTTCTTCATAACTTAACCCATGTCAGCTAAAACATACATCATGCCACATATTTGCACTGATCTAGATCAAACCAAATCGTTTCATGACTCATTTTCTAAAATCATCCATTTCGGTCGAAGCAACACAAGCTGGCTAGTTAGACCACTGCCTCTGCAAACTATCCAGAAAAGTATGCAAATTTACAAATCCAAATTTTCACTCCTTCAAAATGACATTAGTTCATCACAACAAAACCCTGGACTCTCTCACATGGTCCTTCAACATACTTGATGTGGTGCGCAGGCCTTGATACCATAGAGAGGTTTGTAGATTGGAAAGAGCAAGA
The DNA here is from genome assembly GCA_036346245.1 of Bonia amplexicaulis. Classification (NCBI taxonomy): domain Eukaryota; kingdom Viridiplantae; phylum Streptophyta; class Magnoliopsida; order Poales; family Poaceae; genus Bonia; species Bonia amplexicaulis. The sequence goes on from CM070750.1 coordinate 10,760,281, forward strand.
GGGAAGAATACGATGCAATCTCGTGCACTTGACAGAGGCGATGAGGTTCTATGGCTTAGTTCTTTTCCATTTATAGCTTGTGACTTATACCTTATGCTACAATAACTAATTTTCAAACGGTATATTTTTTCAAGGTATAGTTAACAAAAAGATTGTAGTAAAAAGTGTACTGAATACAGTTGTACCGGCCAAAATCACATGTGATTATTTTTCTTTGCATACTGTCTCTCGCGAACAACCAAAATTTAAAAATTTAAGCTATAAGCCACAACCCAAAAAAACCAACCCTGTGGGATTACAGCTGGAGATTAAAACGTCAACACAAGACACAGCTAGGATTACAGCAACCTACATTCTATCTGTCTCTTATACAAATTCCATGTTATTGCAGTATTTGTTCAGAACTAGAATATCGACAAGATCCAGACACCAACAATGTGCCTCGTTACCAGATGCATGTGGAGCAACCTATTCAAACATGAGAGGTAGCGCTGCAAGATTTTAAGAAAGCCTCCTTGATCTTCTTCAACATAAGGAGAACATCATGCATGCTGCTACGTTCGTTGGGGGACCCTTCAACGCAACATAAAGCTACCTGGATGATGGGAAGCAGAAGGGACTCGAGCAGCAACTGCTGTTGCTCAGTTGGACTCTGATGATTCATTTCACAGGTCACAGCATATGTGCCCCTGAGTCGCTTGTCAATAACTTCACAAGCTTTATGTGGGAATGAAGCTCGCACCCATTTCTCCAAGTTCATATCACCACCAAAGCTCTGATCGATGGGGCTCTTACCCGTGATCATCTCAAGGAGCATCATTCCGTAGCTGTACACATCGCCTCTTGTTGATGCTTTACCCCCATATCCGTATTCTGCATGACAGTAATCAATTTGTTGGTACAATAAATTATCCTAGGAATGGATATGGTTCGAAATTGGTCTAAGAAGTAAAATATTGCTTTTGTAAAAGAAAAAAGTTATCTGTATGAATTTACACGTAGGCTAGATTGCTAGACAGAGTACCTGGAGGAATATAGCCAACGGAGCCCTTCAGGCCATGAGTACTAGAAATAGATTGCCACAGATGCGTTGGAGCCAACAATCTAGCTAGCCCGAAGTCACCTACTTTCGCTGTCATGTCACTGCCGATCAGCACATTGCTTGGTTTGATATCACAGTGTGCAACCTGTCCCCCACACTCATTGTGCATGTACTCCAAGGCGCTCGCAACATCAATGGCGATGCTGACCACCTCAATGGGGCTGAGTCCAGTGCCGTCCTCATGGTGCCTCCGGCCATGGATCCAGTCATGAAGGCTCCCATTGCTCATGAGCTCATAGACCAATGCTTGGAAGTCATTTCCAGAGAAGTCCATGCTAACACAGAGTGTGACGAGCCTTACAAGGTTCCTGTGCCTCACGTTCCTAAGAGCTTCACACTCAGCAACCCAGCTCCGGTGCGCACCAGTCTTGTGAAGGTCTAGCACTTTGACAGCCACAGGCATTCCATCAGACAGTACAGCCTTGTACACTGAGCCAAAGCCGCCGACACCAATGAGGTTGGTTTCATCAAAGTTGTCTGTCGCATGGCATAGCTCATTGTACGAAACAGTTGGGTGATTGCTCTTGATTGAATAGTCGGATATTCTGGCCTTTGAATTTCCTAAACCCTTCCAGGACAAGAACACCACACCTACAAGGACAAGGAAGGTGACTGCCAATGCTGCGGCAACTGCTATTGTAACAGCCACCTTACGACGTCGTGTGCCATCGAAGCGGGAGCATTCTGAGTTCAGGTAACACAGCATCGGGTTGCCATCAAGATAAACAGCAGAGTGGTTCTTGAAGATGCCCCTACTAGGCACCAACCCATTGAGGTTGTTGAATGAGAGGTTCAACAGCTGAAGGGCCTGCAACTTTGCAAGACCTTCGGGTATACCACTAGACAACTCATTGTCTGAGAGGTCCAAGGTTTGCAATCCCTTGAGGTTCCCAACAGAGTCAGGAATAACTCCAGAGAAGGCATTGCTGCACATGGATAGAAATTGTAGGCTCTGGCATTTTCCAACTGACATTGGTATGCCACCATCAAGACAATTGTAGGACAAATCAATGGCCATGATGTTCTCTAGCTTGCCAATGCCCTCAGACAACGAGCCAGCCAACGAGTTGTGTGAAAGATTAAGGACCAAACTAAGACTAAGAAGAGTGAAAAGTGAGGTGGGGATGCTCCCGTTGAGGCCATTGCCTGACAGGTCCAAAGAGAGTAAGCGCCGGAGGTAGCCAAGCTCCATGGGTATCCCACCGGCAAATTTGTTGTTGTTCATCTCAAGCTTTGTGAGCATGGTAAGATTTCCAAGCTGTGCCGGGATTATGCCAGAAAGACTATTTCCAGCGAGCCCAAGCATGTTTAACTCCTTGAGTGAGCCGATCTGCAGCGGGATTTCTCCTAAGAGTAGGTTGTAACTCATATTCAGCAAAGTTAAGGAAGTCAAATGCCCTATGGAGGGTGGTATCTGCCCCATTATCCTATTTCCACCGATGTACAACTTTTCAAGAGAGCTTGACAGGTTTCCCAATGAATCAGGGAGTGTACCCTCTATGAAGTTCTCTTCAATGGCAAGGTATTGGAGCTTAGTGCTATTTACAAGATCATCGAGGATGCTTGGTGTGTCGACAATTTGATTGAATCCAATGTTGTAGTTGACAAGATCGGGAAGATGGCCTACGCCTGGTGGCACCGCACCAGTGAGAAAGTTGTGGGAGATCCCCATGATTTGCACTTTGGTCATGTTGTGGAGTGATGGCGGGATAGTCCCAGTGAACCTGTTGATGCAAAAGATGAAGGTGCGTAGGTTCGGAAGCCGGACACCGACATCACTTGGGATGTCTCCATGCAAGTTGTTCAATGCTAGTGTAAATACAGAAAGAGTGGAGAGATTGTAAAGTGGTTCAGGGACTGTGCCTGTGAGATTGTTTATGGCAAGCTGAAGGGACTGGAGCCGCCTGAGATGTCCTAATTCACCTGGAATTGTTCCTGCAAGGCTATTCGTGCTAGCATCGAGAGTTGTTAGCAATGATAGATTGCCTAAAGATGGCGGGATAATGCCGGTCAGCTGGTTCTTCCTGAGTTCCAATGTCTGAAGATTCCGAAGCAAGTGAATGCTAACAGGTATCACACCAGAGATGGTGTTTGCTGACAAAGCAATGGCTTCAAGGTTTGTACAGTTTATGAGGCCCGAAGGAATAGATCCAGCAAGAAGGTTCGCACTGGCATTTAGTGCCCGGAGTTCTGCAAGCCTGCCAATTTGATTGGGGATTTCACCTACGAATCTATTGTTTTGCAGGTAGAGAAAGCGGAGTGCTGATAGATTGCCAATGTCAGGGCTAATCCTGCCGGCCAAGTTGAGGCCCTGAAGATCCAGCACTGAAACTCTACTGTCACCGTCGCAAATCACCCCAGTCCATCTGCACATGGAGGAGCTTGTCCTCCATGATGATAGTGCATCTGATGGATCATTAGTGATAAGGGATTTGAACTCAATTAGGGCCTCATGGTCTGTGTAATTGCTTTGACTCCATTGGGCAGCAGTACCAGTAGCAAACTGGAATACCATGGATAAGACAAGCAAGAGAAAGGACAAGCCATGCATCGTGGAACTGCATATAGGGGGATTTAGCAATGCAAATTTAGAACAAACAAATAAGACAATAAAAGGAACAAATTAGTTTATTAACCAAACCTAGAAAGAAAATAAAATTTACAAATGAATGGAACGAACCAGGATAACCGGGAGTAGCCAAAATTGAGATCTTGTTTGAACAATTCTTCTCTGCAGGCAGAGAAAAGGTTCTGACACATACAAGCACCCCTGCAAAACTGTTGGTACGAAGGGCGTGCTGCTTGCTCATTCAAAGAGGAAGACTTGTAGATGAGAAAAGCTCGAAGGCTGCTCACCCAATATGTTGTGACTCATTTTTTGACTATAATATAAGTACTCATATGAATAAATTAAAAATTAATAAATCATTTTTAAAAAACTATCCCGATAAACTATTTTAAAATAATGTCAAAGAAGCCATCTGTAGGACTATCGATGGTAATTAGAGCAGGGAATGATTGTGATCCAACGTGAAAATTTTTTCTCAAGTTCACTGTCTTCTAATTATTCAACCTACCAACACAGAAAGAACACAAATAAAAAGACAACAAAAGAAAAAATAATATATTTTTTGGCACTGTAGCTGCACTGTTTGGTACTGTAGCTAGAATATGTTTGGGGAGTCAGAGATTCGAGTAGCTAGTTGGTCCGAGTAGCTAGTGGAGATTCTCGAGTAGTGGCTAGTCCGAGTAGCAGTGGTCTAAGTAGCTAGCATGTTTGGCATCCTGGATTCTAGCTGTGCAGCTTGTATCCTGATAGATGTATTGACTGAAATGCCCTTAGGTGAGTTAATGTCATGATTATGTATTGATAGAAGATATATCTATGTTGTAAATTTGTAGTACTTAGTTCAAACATTGAAAAACTAATATTAAAATTTCATGACAATAAATTTGACTCCAAATCATAATTTTAGATATTAATATGGATAACTACCATGTCTCCAAATCATAATATGTTCCTATATTTTTTCAGAAGTTCAATATACGCAATGTGCATTATAATATTTCACTCGATAGCTGAATCCAGTGGCATTGTGCGGGTAAATAACTTGAACTTTAAAGGCACTAGTCCGCAGAATCTGTGAGAAGCTGGGTTTTTGCAGCTTCTCGGTTCCAGTACAATTATGCCTTCCTCAGATTTTCAGATTCTCAGTAGCTGACCCAAAAGCTGGACTGTTTGGAAGAGCTTTTGGCTATTAAAAACAGCTAGCTTGCCTAGAATCCGAAACAAACAGGGTCTTAATTACACTGTAGCTGCACTGTTGCGGCACAAAACAGTATTTGCTACTGTAACAGATTAGAAACAAAGACGTCGCACGTTGCTTCCCGTGCGCTAAAGAAAACGTGATGAAGCACGCTGACCGAGGACCCACGACGCGGTTGAAGACTTGTTTTCCGCACCACTCGACGCACGCCACAGAACCAAGAATGAACACGAGACGAGGCACGGGTTTTCTCTTCACACCGATCTTTTCTGAGGTGACGCCTTGGAGTGCAAGTGAATTCCAAATTTTCTTCCGTGCGGTGGGCTATGAAGGGTCTGTTTTTTTACTGTAACTTATGATTTTTTATTAAAATTTTTGAATTTTGGTTATTTGTAATAGAGATTATAGAGAGAGATATTCGTTTACAATTTTGGTTGATACAGATGTTAGATTTTTAACGTATACTATAATTAACTTATAGATACTATTTTAAAAAATATTCTATTTAAAAGTTATGTACTATAATAAAATTAAAAACTATTTTTAAAAGTTGTAAAGAATAGATCCAAATTTGGCTGCTGCTGCTTCACGGAGAGAGATTAGACGCTGCTGCTTTTGTTCATACGCGTGGACCCTGGACGGAGAAAAGCACGCCGGGCGAGATGAGACATCTACGTCCACGACTTGGCTTCTGCGTGGACGGCTTTTCTTCACACGCGGCGGTACCGAGGAAGGAGAGATACACGGTCACCTTTTATCAAATCTATTTTTATTTATGAATCATCATATTTGTATCTATAAAATGTCTTTTTAGCATCTCTTAAAATCTAACACAAAAATTACATCTATTCACTCTTAGGATTAGTATCTAACATCATTTCTATTTATAGGGCCTGTTTCACAGGCAAGAAGCTAGACGGTTTTTTATTTTTGTTACAGTACCTAACTTTTAAATGAAGTATTTTCTCAAGACGGAGTCTATAAGTTAAACGTAGTACACGTTAAAAGTCCAATATCTGTACTAGCCAAAATCGTAAGTAAGTATCGGTCTCTCCGTAATCTGTACCGTAAACAGTCAAAATTCAAAAATTTCAGCCAAAAGCCATAAGCCGCAGCCAAAAAGAACAGGCCCATAGTCTAAAATCCAAACCATAAGTTTTTATCTAATTCCAATAAATAAGTGATCCGAAACCCTTACGTAACATGATTTTTTTAATCTTTTTCACACTACCTAATTTTGGACACTCCAAAATTATCACGTGTCGTAGCCTCTGGACCGCACCTTCGTAGCTCGAATATGCATCATCCATCTTTGATCTCTGTGGACTCTAACTCGAGCACGACCATCTCCTTCAGCATTCTTAACCTCCTGAACAATGACTTTGCATTAATCTATCTCCCATCCTTGCCATAAATCATCATCGCCTCTGAGTTACTTTGCATATGTAACAACCAAATTAACATATTTTTTCGGCACAAGTTCTTTTTAGCTTGACCGACATAAGTTCACACACGTCATACACCTCAAATAATATCAATAAATAATATTATCAATTATTCATCATCATAAATATTATAGACCTAATCATATGGTTCAACACCGTTCTGTTTATTTGTTTAAGAAAAATTATAAATAATAAGTAGAAAAAAACATACCGAAAAAAAGACTTGGTAGAAGAGATAAGCTTGAAGGGTGCATGTCTAGTATTTTCGTCGAAGTGTGGACCTTACCATAATTGAGCTGTCCATCGTAGATTGGTTATGCGACCAGGCACATTGCATAAAAACAAGCATAAAAGTAGATTGTTGGAGGAGGCACATAGCCCTGTTCTTTTAACTTTGTGGATGATTTTTTGTTTTGATTTTTTTCAGAAGTTTAAGTAAATAGAGTGGTTTTTTAAAATAGATATTTCAAACAGTTTTCTGAGTCTAAAACTATATATACCATATCAATATCTCTATCGTTCGCTAATATCTTTAAAAAAATAGACGAAAGTTATTAACTATAGCCAAAAGCTATTGAGTCATAGTAGAAAAGAATAGAAATATTGAAAATTGATGTCATCAAACAGAGAGGATTGCTGAGTAATTGGGAAATTACCCGGATGTATTGCCAGCACTTTTTTCTTACCTTGTGGGCCATGGCATTTACAGACCGTTAACTCAGGAGACAGATGATGATCCTGTGGGCATCTTGGCTGCTTCCACACTGGAGTGCTAACTCAGCTTTCCATGATAATGACACGATTAGACTTCTCTTGTTGGCATAGTCACTCGGTGCGTTTGTTTTTACTCTGCCGGATGGATTTGGATCTAGCGTAAATGTTTATATAAATAAATAAAATATCGATAAAATATTTTAATATAAATAAATAAACTATTAATAAACTATTTTTAAAAGAGTATATCGATATGCCGCTTTAAAAAATAACGAAGAAACTATCTCGTTTATTTATACAGAGAAGTCATATGCTTCTAAAAAATTGATGAGGACATCATCCCATGGATACAATCATGCCTACATGCACAACTCATCCACAATAAGTGTTACAAGGACCATTTACTCGAGCTCATACTCGCCAACTTAATTACCAAGTGAATTCGTTCATAAGTTTATCTATTACTGAGAATAGACCGCTACCTAATAATGCAATTGATTTAATTGTACTTAGAAATATGGGAAAGGATGAAGGAGAGGCATGTGGAGTCATGGATATGCATAGAAGGTATAATGAAGGTCACCACGTCACTTTGGATCCGAGTAAAGCAAGAGTTCGAGTTGGGCTCGTTCCGCATTTGGATTCGGACTGCTGCGACAGTATTAAGTTTAAACGGACGTAACTTCTTCATATGGACTCCGTTTGGAATGTTCTTGGACTTCATAGAAAGCTTATCAAGTCTACTTTTCAACAAATCCAATATCATCTTCAAATTCCATCCGAGCCGATCACAATCATCAAAATAGTCTGTATATATTTCTGAGTCCGAGTCAAAAGGGTGCTGCACCACCTCCACTTGGGCCCATGGGCCTTGTAAACCTCGGGACACACGCCCACTTCCCTGGTCGTCACCCCTAGTCGTCTCCCCATAAAGGAGCTACTACTTTCCTTTGCTAGAACTCGGATTTCGTCGAATTTAGGTTTAGCCATTGTGCAAGCTTCTGTTCTTCAATTGTGTCGGACGATCACCTGTCAAGACAGCCTTCAGGATCCCACATTTAGTTTTTAATACCATCTACTCTACAATCGTATTCGCAATATCAGATTGCCTACATCTTATTCTTGCTAATTCTTCGATTGCTCATAGGGATTGAACTTCGTATTCAAGTTGATCGCGTCTCCAGCTGGGTCAGCGATTGCTAAGGCATAAGCAACGTCATACGGTTGTAGTCGGATCGTAAAAGTCACCTCCACCAAAATCGATAGTTATCAATCTCATCGAAAGATCGGGCACCTCGTCTGCTCACGTTTGGTCTCACCGTTGCAGTTGGATTTGGTTTGAAAAAAAGGGAAACCCTGGTTTCAAAAAAAAGAAAAAAGAAAGAGAGAGAGAGAGAAACACATAACTTTTGCATACGACCTCCGATCGGAGTGTTTCTTGATCCGTTGGAAAGGAAACGAGAAGATACACTGAAAAAGGGAGGAGTTTTGCTGGAGTCCAGAGGTGTTATTTGAGTTCTTCAAAGGTGACGATTCCTTTCCCTTCGTTTAATTCTTATCGATTTCCTGTTCAAGTTAGATTTTGGTATTTCGTTTGATCTGCGTGGTCAGCTGTGATATGCAATTTAGGGTTCATTAGGCGTAAAATCATAGAGACTTCTCTTAGAGAGTTGTAGAGGACTTCAGTAGTTTTCCATAGAGTACTTATTTATGTCATTCTGATAAATAGTTTAGGAGATATGAATTTTTCATTACTGTTGTTCAATCTGTCTATCGGGATTTCAGCTGTCAGTAGTCAATGAAAGATTAAAAATAGGAGATAACTTAATCTGGAAGTATGGTCAAAATGAACATTGTAGGGATTTTCATAAGATTTCTAGAGAGTCTAATAACACAAATTTTAGATGGATGGATTAGAATTTATAAATTTTTTAGTGCCACTGTCCGACGTCAGGCGGTTGCTGGACCAGTTGTGGGAAATTGGTAAATTTGACTAGAGAAATGCTAGAACTAAAAATTGGTGAGAACTAGAAAGTAATGGAAAATTTCCTGTAGATTTCAGAAATATCATCATTTACTATGTTTGTCTTTGTAGAATAAAAGTTATAAAAGTAACAATTCGGTAGTAGAACTATGTATTATGATGATTATGTGTTCTTTTTGTTTTAAATTACTCACATGCTATTGATAAATTGATGATAATTTTGATGACCATGGAAGAAAGATGAGCATACCCATTTGCTAATGATGTAGGTAATATGTATTGCATTGCATGATGAGCATTCATGTTGAATCATGTGACCCACTGGAGTGGATAATGAGGTCCCCATATGCAAGCTATGGGCAATGAGATCCTCATATGTAAGATATGGGCAATGAGGTCTCCGTATGAAAAAGACAAAAAATTGGTCCCCACACTAAAATTTGTGGGCAAGAGTGAACACCGACGGGTGTTACACTGTGCTATACCTGTATAAGCAAAGAAGAGATGAGACATATTCATGAGAATTGCATTGCATTTATGAGAAACAGAATGAGACATGTGAATAGAAAATGTTGATAATGAGAATGTGGAGAATTGAGTTGATGTTAAATGGATATGAATTGTTAGTATGATAAAGCCTTGCTTATTATTCTAGTTTGTACTTACTGAGTCATGAACTCACCCATGCTTTATTGTTGTTTTTAGGTGAACATTGAAGACTACATGTATGGGTGGGAGTAGAACATGGAAATTGTACTTTTATAGTTCTTCACTCACCTAGCAATACTTCTCAATTTTAGCCATGAATAATTTAGCATCATTATTTGTAATAATTGGTTAATTTGTGTTTTCCCGTAATTACCGTATGGTTCGTAATATTAATATACGATGCTTATCATTAGCTTAGACTTATTTCGATGCTTTTGGTAATTATTTAGTTCATATCCATTTCAATTGGTGATCTATCATGTTGCTAAAAATTATGTCTTAACTCCATGTGGTACATTGATGATTGATATTTAGATGTCCTCAATACTTGCTTAGTGGTTTAAATTGGTTGTGATTGTAGTTGTTAGTGACATGTTGGATTTTGGGTAAGCCGGGGTGTTACAACAATCATGTCTAACTAACATTATGGTACTTGTGGAGGCCAAGGATTCCTCCCCCTTTGTCCAATGCCTCCACATCTCCTGGTTCCCTGCATTCGCCGTGCCGTCACCACAGCTCCCTCCTCCATCACTACCGCTCAGGCTACCCTGCTCTCCAGAGCCGCTGCTGCCTTCCACCGCACTAGGCCACTCCTCTTTTGGTGTACAGGAGCACATCGTAGTTGGCTCTTGGTAGAAACAAGAAAGCCTTGCAGCACCGAGCGGCGGAAGGAAGGGGAACAAGCAAGGAAGGCATAGGCAAGAGGGGATGAAGGTTAGACTCCGCAAGAAATGGAGGATGATGGGGCTCATGCTGCGGGTGAGGCTGGCCTCCTTCATCGATGCGACTGTCGCCTCCGCCGCCAGCAGCTACTTCCTCTACAAGGACTACAAGCTCGGCCGCGAATCCATGGCCCTCGAGGTGTGTACACCACACCTTCCTCCTCTCCTCACCTCAAGTCTTGGATTCTTTCACGTAGCCCGTTATTAGAGCCCTTTGCGGTGGTTTCTTTCCATATCCCATGTGCATCTTCCATTCTTCACCTTGCGTGTGGAATGGCGATTAGAGAAACCCCTCATCGAGATGGCGCTATACATGCAAATGGCATGCATTCCTTGCTCCACACGCTATGAGTTTTGTGTATCGAATGTTCGTGTGATCTGTTGGTGAAGAATGCTGCAATATTGTTAATTTCTTGATGCAAGGTGAGGAAAGCACTTATCTCTGGATCATGTGCTTGGGTGTGCTCTTCCTTTGACAGTTTGACTGTAAAGAGGATTCACTACTACAGAAAGGCTAATACTAGACGGCCAATCACAGACGATTTTATAAAACCGTCTGTGACCGATACTAACATAGACGGTTTTAATTTGAACACCGTCTGTGTTAGTGGTGTCGGCGAAAAGAAGTATCACAGACGCTTCATACCTATGAACCGTCTGTGATAATCTAAATATCACGACGGTTTTACAAAAACCGCTCAGGATAACGACTTATCACGATGGTTTTAGTAAAAACCGTCGTGCTAATCCTGACGGTTTTAGTAAAAACCGTCTGCGATAATCCCCACTATGCATTTATTGCTCCACTCGCACCGCATCATCTTCATTTCGATCCGGATCTAGCCATCTGCTGCGCACTCTTTCGCTCAGAGGCAAGCTAGGCAATTTCAGGCCAGTTATTTTGGTGGGAAGAAGCAGAGATTGAGCTTTGAAGATTCATTCATACTTTCCTGCTGGTGGCTAGCTATAGATATGGTTAGTAAGAAAATTTATTTTTTCTTTAATTGCATTACAATTTAGATTAAAGTAATTGGTGAGTGTTATATATTGAAGATGGTTAATTTGTAAAATTGTTGGTTATATAATAGCTGTTGTGTTTATATTATGAATTGAGCTAGCAAATTAAGCCTCAATATAATACATGTGGCCGGTATATATGTAGTAGTAATTAGTTAAGCTAATTTTTAATACTGAGTTATTATATATGTACGTAACGTAGGACTGAAGCTGGATGTATGCCGAGCCGTGTGAGTGAAGAGCATATTAATGGCGTGTCCGCTTACAAGAGCCGAGGAGAATATGTTGAATAAGGGGTGGAATATATGTACCGTCCATCTACCGACCGTGAGAATTTAAAGATGTTTAAGAACTGAGGGAAAATTGAAGCGCACTTGATTCGGAGGGATTTCAAAAAGGGTTATACGTGTTGGACCAGTCATGGCGAAGTGAATGATCATATGCGGCCGGATGACATCGCCGGTGAAGTGAATGATATGCCGCCGGGTGACATCGCCGGTGAAGTGAATGACATGGCGCCGGATGATGTCGATTGTGGTTCGGATACGGATAGGTTGCACGATGATAACTGGATCGGATGCTTCGCGATGTAGAAGAGAACTATGATCGAGAGAGTATGTTAAATTCGGGCTTGATGGAGGACTCGGAGAAACCTTTGTTCACGTCTTTGCAAGTACATGAGGTTGTCGGTCGTGCTTGAACTGTTGAAATTGAAGGCAAGCAACGGTTGGTCCGACAAGAGTTTCACGGCGCTGCTAGGTCTTTTAGCGGACATGCTTCCGGAGGGAAATGAGCTGCCTAAAACCACGTATAAAGCCAAGAAGGTTCTTTGTCCATTGGGAATGGAAGTAGAAAGAATACATGCAAGATTTGAAGTTAAATGGCATGAAGTCTCATGATTGTCATGTCTTGATGACACGATGCTCCCTATTGCAATTAGAAATATTTTGCCGTCAAAGTACGAGAGACAATCATGAGGTGTGTTATTTCTTTAACACAATTGCTCAAGGTCATCGATCCCGAAGGACTAGATGCTCTACAGACGAGGTGGTGATGACTCTATGTCATCTTGAAATGTATTTCCTCCTTCGTTTTCGATATCATGGTCCATCTCATTGTTCACGTTGTGTGGGAGATAAAATGTGCGGGCCCGTATTCCTACGTAGCATGTACCCATTTGAGATGTTCATGGGAATTCTCAAGTCCTACGTACGGAATCGATCTCGGCCGGAGGGCAGCATCGTCGAAGGTTATGCAAGCGAAGAGGTCATTGAGTTTTGTGTCAATTATATGGCTCAGACTCAACCGATAGGTGTGCCTCAATCTCGTCATGAGGGAGGTCAAGGGTATCGGAACTATCGGAAGGAAAGCAATCACCGCAGATATGGACACGTATACTCAAGCCCATTTCACGGTCTTGCAACACATGACCAAGTGGCGCCTTATGTCGACCAAGACAAGAATGTGCTTGGCAACAAAATCCGAGCGACCGGATGTTTGGATCATGAGGCAACATAACAGTCAGTTCAACCAATGGTTGAAGGAGCAAATATCTAGGAGCTCGCCAAGTGAGACGCTGACATGGTTGGCAAAAGGGCCAACATTTACAGTTGTGACATGGCAAGGATATGATATAAATGGGTACACATTCTATACGCAGTCTCAGGATGTGAAGAGCACAAACCAGAACAGCGGTGTCCGTATAGATGCGTTCGAGATCGATGGGTCGAGAAACTCGTACTATGGGTTCATAGAAGAGATTTGGGAGCTCGACTACGTGGTTTTCAAGATCCCCTTATTTCGCTGCCGTTGGGTGCATCTCCCACAGGTGAAGGTTGACAAGTGCGGTGTCGATCAGTGGACCTCCAACGTGTCGGGTACAAAGACGAACCATTCGTGCTCGCCAACTAAGTTGTTCAAGTTTTCTATGTAACCGACCCGGCAAATAAGAAACGTCATGTAGTTCTTCATGGAAAAAGGAGAATTGTCGGAGTAGAGAATGTAGTGGACGAGGAAGAATACAATCAATTTGACGAGTTACCTCCTTTTGGAAATGGCATAAGGGTCGATGATGAACAATGTGACGAAACTAGTTACGTACGCACTGATCATCATGAAGGGCTAATTTTTAAAGGAACTAAGCAAGTGGATTGAGTCATACACCCATTTGTTGAAAATGTGTGATATATATAGGTGAATGTTGACAATAAGAATGCTGGATATATATGTGGGTATATATGTAACAATGCATGTATGTGTATGAATGCATGCTGCTGGTGTTTATGTATATATGTAACAATGCATGTATGTGTATGAGTGATGTATATGAATGCTGGTGGTTGTTTGTATTGTGATGTATATGAATGCTGGTGGTTGTTTGTATTAAAGACTACAACGGAGAGAGGGTTATCACAGACGGTTCTCAGGTTATAACCGTCTGTGATAGTTATTATCACAGACGGTTATTAACATAGAACCATCTGTGATATTTAGTAACACAGACGGTTCTTAACATAGAACCGTCTGTGATATTTAGTATCACAGACGGTTCTAAACTGAGAACCGTCTGTGATATTAGTATCACAGACGGTTCTAAACTGAGAACCGTCTGTGATAATCCTTATTATATATCCCACCGCTAGGGTTTTGCGCGTACTGCAGTTATTTGCAAACTAACACTTAGTCGCTCTAGCCAGATCCCGATAGAGCCCATCGTCGCCGCCGCCGCCGAGGCCGTCGCCGTCCTCCTTCCCGACCCCTCGTCGTCCTCCCGACCGAGCCCTCGCCGCCGCCCTCCTCCCGAGGCCGCCGCCGCCCTCCCGACCGAGCCCTCGCCGCCGCCCCTCCCGAGGCCGCCGCCGTCCTCCCGACCGAGCCCTCGCCGCCGCCGTCCTCCCCGAGCCGCCGCCATCCTCCCGAGCCGCCGCCGTCCTCCCCGAGCCGTCGCCCTATTCTTCGTGTTCTTCGTGTTCTTCGGCTTGAGTATTGTCTACGCAGTGAGTGTTCTTGACTCATTTTCAATTAACAGCAGAAGATATTTGATCTTTGATTTCTATCTGAGAGTTCAAATAATTGTTATGTTGTATATCTCTTGTGGGCTCAAAATGCATGCTCTGTGATGAACTAGTCATATACTGATTGTGACTCTAATAGAAGAATCAGATTTGAGCTCTATTAATTGGCTTCACTGGCTGAGTTGTAGTTTGTTGTCTGATGTTAAGTTGATCTGTTTCACCTGCAAATGAATTTGTAGAGTATCTCGTAGTTTCGGTTCTATTCTGCTCATGTCGATTCTTATTCACGTGATATCCTGCTCGCTTTGATTCAATTTATATATCACTGCTTGTTGTGGATGATCAGAAATAAACTGATTGCTGTGAATGATTCAATAGCATACTATTCTGCTTACCTTTGCATGTGAACATTTCAACTGATATCTTCTGAGCTAGATTCTGTCTTTAAGAAAAGTTTTAGAGCTCAAGTCTTGATTTTAACTATTAGATCATTTGGGAAGAGTATAGACATTGCATGAGAAGGCCAAGATTTTAAGATCTTGAAGCAACTCTGTTCTGAGAGCAATCCTAAAACAATATGAAAATATATTGAATATATATATTCAAATTGGCTGGAATTAAAATATGAAAATATGCTTATGTCATAATATTTACAACAATACGCCTCTTCGTGAAATGCCTCTCCTCAGGCAACACCATCTCCTCTCTTCCATTTCAATATGATCACTTTCTTATTTTATCCTTATAGACCCACAAATTGAGCAACATGTCATCCGCACATTCTTCAACACCATCGCCGGAGGCGTCCGCTCCAACATCAAGACGCCAAAGAAGAGGACTATCGAAGAAGCCTGAGGGCCGATTTACCATCACAGCGGTCGATGCATCTGGGGTCCCTCTCCTTCCGCACAAAGCAGTAAGCGCATTCCGAACATTGATCGGAATAGTTGCACGAGAGCGAATTGAGATCACATTCAATTCGTGGAAGAACGTTCCTGAGACTCGGAAACGTGAGCTATGGACCGAAATTTTGGCATCGTTCGAGATCCCAGAAGAACACCGAGATGCCTTTCAACGACAAACCTACCTAGCGACGTGCAAAGCATGGAAGAATTTCAAGAGCACGCTTGTCAAGAAATACGTGGAGACGGACGAAACGCCTTTTCATAAATACCCATTCCTGCAACCACAGTGGGAAGAGTTCAAGGCGATGAAGACAACTGAAGATTTCAAAAGTACAAGTGTGGCGATAAGGCTCTCCAAGCAAAAACACACACCCCACGGACTTGGCACACTGGGTATGCGGGTAAAATCCTGATGGAGGACGGAGGATGACTTGGCAGCCCAACAGGACATCGCCCCGCCATTTTCCAATATCCCGGATGAGCGCGCTCGAAATTGGATTAGAGCAAGGTCATCTACAACGACATCGGGGGATGTCTCCTTTCGAAACTCTACAGACCAGCAAGTGTCCCAGCGTCTGGTAAGATATCGATCGAACTACGTAGCTTGTAATTACTCCAAAACTTCGTACGAATTGAAATGACATGTCATGCTCTTGCAGGAAGAGCTGAGTTTTGAATCTACCCTGGGATCATTCCAGGGAACAAGGGAGAATGATATATCACAGACGGTTTTTAGTTACAAACCGTCTGTGATGTTCATGTATTTCAGACGGTTCAACAACCGACCGTCTGTGATAACCTTCGATTATCACTGACCCATAAATTCAGACGGTTCACAAAACCGTCTGTGATGACGTTTTTGAACCGTTTGTGATGACCTTTTCTGTAGTAGTGATTGACATTGTTGGTTTGTCCTGGGACCAGATGGCCACACATGAATACACCACGCTCGAACTATTTCCCCTCCCAATTGTTTGATGATTATTTGTGTTATATGTGGTGAATTGGTGATAAAGTATGAGACTTTAACTTCCAATAGGCCTGTCATTTTTAATGTAATTACCATTTGTATTCAATCCTTTGACTTGAGACGTGCAATTATATAAATTCAACTAGCAATGCGCCGATGCCCTTTTGACCTGTATGTTTAGCACTTAACAGTTCCAGTGAGTACCATATCACATGATGTGTTATCTTGGCTTTTCAATTGAAGGTATATTTGGCTGTTCATTAATTTGTGGCATGCAATGATCTTAGGAGTAATGTGATGAACAATTCTGGAAAACTGGCGTGCATTGTTCATAAAAGTAATTAGCTTTGTGGGATTGACTACGGAGAGCCAAAAAATCATCTTTGGGCAAGTTCCCCTGTACTACATCTTGTCTAGATGTTTGTGAACAGTTTGCTGCAACTTGAGATTCTAGAACATGGCTAGATGAGCATGTTTTGCAGTAGAAGTATGTTACACCCACTACTACAGAAATATCATTAGTAGACACCAAATCACAGATGGTTTGACAAAACCGTCTATGACCGACACTATCACAAACGGTTTTAATTTGGACACCGTCTGTGTTGATGATGTCGGAAAAAACGAGTATCACAGATGGTTCTTACCGATGAACCGTTTGTGATACTGGAATATCACAGACGGTTTTTATTAAAAAAAACCGTCAGTGATAATCTCAGAATTATCACAGGCGGTTTTTTTTATTAAAAACTATCTGTGATAATCCTACTACATATTTATTGCGTCGCTCAGAACTGCATTTGTCTTCATTTCAATCCAGATCTAGCCGGTGTTGCACTCTGTCTTCATTTCGCTCACGAGGCAAGTTAGACGATTTTAGGCCAGTTAATTTGGTGGGAGGGGGCAGAGATAGAGCTTTGAAGATTCATACGTTCCTGGTTGCCCTAGATATGGTTAGTAATAAAATTTATTTTTCCTTGCATTACAATTTAAATCTAAGTTTTGTTGAGTGTTACTGAAGATGGTTTGCATCTACTTGACCATACATGATCAGTTCCCGTCATGTGGGAGGCTAAATTTGTCAAAATTGTTGGTTATATACTTTCAGAGACCATTGTGGAAATAGCTGTTGTGTTTATAATATGAATTAAGCTAGCAAAGCCTCAATACATGTGATATATATGTAGTAATAATTAGTTAATTTAATTTTTAATACTAAGTTGTTATATATATATGCATAATGTAGGACCGAAGCTGGATGTATGCCGCGAACCGTGTGAGTGAAGAGTATAGTAATGGCGTGTCGGCCTTTACAAGAGCTGCCGATGAGGATATGTTGAATAAGGGGGTGGAATAAATGTACTGTCCATGCACTGACTGCGAGAATTTAAAGATGTTTACGAACTGAGAGCAGATTGAAGTGCAGTTGATTCGGAGGGGTTTCAAAAAGGGTTATACGTGTTGGACCAGTCATGGTGAAGTCAATGATATGTCGCTGGATGACATCGCCGGTGAAGTGAATGATATGCCGCGAGATGACATCGCCGGTGAAGTGAATGATATGCCACCGGATGATGTCGATTTTTGTTCGAATTCGGATAGGTTGCATGGTGACAATGTGGATCAGATGCTTCGTGATGTAGAAGAGAACTATGATGAGAGAGAGTATGTTAAATTCCGGTGCTTGATGGAGGATTCAGAGAAATCTTTGTTCACATGCCGCAGGTCAAAATACACGAGGTTGTCGGCCGTGCTTGAACTGTTGAAATTAAAGGCAAGCAACGGTTGGTCCGACAAGAGTTTCACGACGCTGCTAGGTCTTTTAGCAGACATGCTTTCGGAGGGAAATAAATTGCCTAAAACTAAGTACAAAGCCAAGAAGGTTCTTTGTCCATTGAGAATAGAAGTAGAAAGAATACACGCATGTCCGAACGACTGTATCCTGTACCGTAAAGAATATGAAAACATGCATGTATGTCCGGTGTGCAACACATCACGATACAAACGTAACAATCAATCAGACGACGGTGAGGGAATAGAGGTGAAGAAAGGACCTCCTGCTAAGGTGGCATGGTATTTTCCTATAATTCCCCGTTTGAAACGGTTTTTTACAAATCCAAAGGACACCTTGCTGATTCCGCCCAGTGGAGAAATACCGATAGGAGTTTTGCAGATTTCGGTGTAGAACAAAAGAATATAAGGTTTGGACTGAGTACATATGGAATGAATCCTTTCAATAGTATGAGCAGCCGACATAGCACTTGGCCCATGACTCTCTACATCTATAACATTCCTCCTTGGTTGTGTATGAAGCGAAAATACATTTTGTTGTCGATACTTATCCAAGGGCCAAAGCAACCTGGGAATGATATTGATGTGTACCTAGCACCGTTGGTCGAAGATCCAAAAGTACTGCGGAATGAAGGGGTACATGTATGGGATGCATACAAACGAGAGAACTACACTTTGCGCTCCTTATTGTTCTGCACCATAAATGATTATCTTGCCCTTTCTAACCTGTCGGGCCAGAGTACAAAAGATGCCAAAGCTTGTACTCACTGTTTAGATGATACCGAGAATGTGTGGCTGAAACACTCATGCAAAACCGTGTACATGCATACCGTCGGTTCCTTCGGAGGGCTCACCCATACCGCAAGATGAAGAAACAATTTGACGGAGAGAAGGAGGACGGATCAGTTCCAAGGCATTTAAGCGGAAAAGTGGTTTATAATATGGTTAATGATTTAGATGTTGTCCTCGGAAAGGGACGTAAATTGAGGGCTCATGAGAAGAACATGTGGAAGAAGAGATCAATATTTTGGGACCTATCTTTTGGGAGTACCTAGATGTTCGACACTGCATCGACGTCATGCACGTAGAAAAGAATGTATGTGACAGCTTGATTGGTCTCTTACTGAACATTCGTGATAAAACAAAGGACGGCATCAACGTACGGCTTGACTTGGCTGATATGGACATCAGGCCTGAGTTAGCACCGACAAAAACAGATAGTGGAAGAACGTACCTTCCCCCTACGTGTTACACTTTGTCCAAGGCCGAGAAAATAGAACTGTGTCAGTGCTTGCATAGTGTCAAAGTTCCGTCTAGATACTCCGGTAACATGAAGAAAATTATTTCGATGCAAGATTTGAAGTTAAATGGCGTGAAGTCTCATGACTGTCATGTGCTGATGACACAGATGATCCCCATTGCAATTAGAAATATTTTGCCGATCAAAGTACGAGAGACAATCATGAGGTTATGTTATTTCTTTAACACAATTGCTCAGAAGGTCATCGATCTCGAAGGACTAGATGCTCTACATGAAAGGGCTTAATACAGACGATTCTAGTTTAGAACCGGGTATATAGTTATCACAGACGGTTCTAAACTAGAACCGTCTGTAATAAGCCTTCCTATATATACCCTCAGGCTAGGGTTTTTCCCGTACGCTGCAGTTATAGATCTACATACTGTCTCACCGCTCTCGATCCCGATCTAGCCCATCGTTGTCTCCTTCTCGGATCTCCCTCCTTCTCGCATCCACACCGTCACCGCCGCCTCCTCGGACCTCCGTCCCCAATCGCCGCGCGTCGACCCCCGTCCATGCCGTCGCCGTCGCCTTCTCGGACCTCCGTCCCTAGTCGCCGTCGACCCTCGTCCACACCGCCTCCTTGGACCTCCGTTCCCAGTCACCGTCGAGCCCCGTCCACGCCATCGCCACCGCCTCCTCGGACCTCCGTTCCCAGTCGCCATCAACCCCCGTCCACGCCGTCGCCGCCGCCTCCTCGGACCTTTGTCCCTAATCGCCGTCGAGCCCCGTCCACGCTGTCACCGCCGCCTCCTCGGACCTCCGTCCCCAGTCACCGTCAACCTGAGCCGTGGTGACCGGTGAACACTCCGATCCCCTTTCTCCTCTCCTCTCCTCTCCTCACCGTCGACCCCCGTCCCTTTTCTCGGTTCTTACCGAATAGCCGTTGTGACCCGAGCATTTTTCATGAATTAAGATTATCCTCTTGCACTTATAGTCTTTTGTTCTTTATCAATTGGGACAAAATTATATACTGTTTGAAATGTGCTTTGATATTGCTTAATTATATTGGCTGATTATTGTGAAAAGAGATGCTTATGGGAACTATTATATGCTCTATGAAGTAACTGGTTTTGTACTAAGATTGGATCACAAATCTTGAGCTCTAGATTAGTAGTCCTTTCGATTTTGCTAGAGTAGTCAGAATTCTGTGCAGTCTATGATCACCTATTTAGTAGATTAGTAGTCCTTTCGGTTTTGCTAGATTAGTAGTTCATGTTGTAGATTCAAGGTTTGGAGCTACGAATTCACATTCCTTAGAGCTCAAGGTTTGGTTCACATTTGACAGATTCAATCAGTAAAGAGTATAAGACCATAGTAGTGGGACGGCCAAAATTAAAATCTTAGAGCTACTAATTCACATTTTTTAGAGCTCAAGGTTTGATTAAAATCTTGCGTAACCCTACATCTGAGAGCAACTAAAACCACTCTAACATGCTGATTTTAGTCTTTTATGTCTGGCTACTTTTGATGGCAGCATGTTACTTCATTGATCTACGTCTCAAAGCTGAATATATGCTGGTTTTAGACTATTGCATGATATGTTGTTTAGATGGCTTAATATTTCCACTTGTTTATATCTTGAAGAAATCATCTTTATATCCAACATGTCATCCGCACATTCTTCAACATCATCGCCGGATACGTCCGCTCCAAAATCAAAATGCCAAGGAAGATGACTTTCGAAAATGCCTGAGGGCCGATTTACCATCACAAAGGTCGATGGATCTGGGACCCCTATCCTTTCTATCCGAGAAGCATGCACATTCCAAAGAATGATCGGAATAGTTGCATGAGAATGAATTGAGTTCACATTCGATTCGTGGAAGACTGTAACTGAGACTCAGAAATGTGAGCTGCTGACATAAATATTTGCATCGTTTGAGATCCCAGAAGACACCAAGACTCCGTGCAATGACATGCCTTGCTAGCGGCGCGGAAAGCACGGAAAAACTTCAAGAGCGTGCTTGTCAAGAACTTCGTGGAGAATGATCTAATGCCCTTTCATAAGTACCTATTCCTGGAACCACAATGGTAAGAGTTTAAGGCGATGAAGGCGACTGAAGATTTTAGAAATGCAAGTGCGGCGCACAAGGCCCTCCAAGCAAAAAAAACACACACCCATAGACTTGGCACAGCTGGGTATGCGGGCAAAATCCCACAATGGAGGACGGAGGATGAACAGGCAATTCTGCATGACACCGCCCCGCCATTTGCCACGATCCTGGATGAGCGCTCTCAAAATTGGATTAGATCGAGCTCATCTACCATGTCATCCGGGGACATCTCCTTCTAAAACTCTGCAGACCAGGAAGTGTCCCACCGCCTGGTAAGATATCGACCGAACTACGTAGCTTGTAATTACTTCACAACTTCGTAGGAAGTGAAATGACATGTTCGGCTCTTGCAGGAAGCGTTGAGTGTAGAATCTTCCCAGGGATCATTCCAGGCAAGTAGGGAGAAAGATATACTCTCCGCGGCCCTGGGAAATAAGGAACACACGGGTCGTACGAGAGGCCTTGGGCTTTATGTTCCTTGGAAACATGGTTTCTCAGATGACTCCGAATTGCATCGGAGCAGGAAGAAAACCAAAGCCGAGCGTGAGGCACGGCTATGAGAGGAGATCATGGCATCTTTTAGAGAGGAGCTGGCTGATTACGTCAGAGATGAATAGGCAGAAAATCAATAGGCAGCCGTCGCCGCTCCTGTGCTAGCCAGCCCCCCAACCGTCCGAGTAGTTGCGCGTCCAATCCTACAATGTAACGCGAGGCCAGATTCCCTTTGGACGACATCATGGTAATAATTATTATCTCTGGAATGCTCGATCCATTGATAGGCCTATTGGAGTAGCTAATTTTGTATCGTTGTGTAGGAGGCTACGAAGTGCACGCTCCAAGTGAGATATGCCTCCGTTCCCTTGTGCGTTGCTTAGGGCCAGGCATATCCGTCTGCTCACGGGGCCATGGTGCAGCGTACACCTATAGCACCAGGCTTCGAAAAAGTTTATGTGGATGGTGTGCATGCCAGTTTCAAGGTCGTCCCGCTACCGAAGCCTCCCAACGATAAGATCGTGACTCTAGGTCAAACCATTGGAACTTTGGGTTAGCTATCGACCGTGTTCCGCTCTTTTGCGATAACACGTCTACGATTAGCATTGCTAAGAACCCAGTGCAGCACTCTCGGACCAAGCACATCGATATCAGATATCATTTTCTTCGAGATCATGTAGAGAAGGGTGACATCGTGCTTCAGTTTGTGGAAAGTGACCACCGCTTGGTCGATATCTTCACCAAGCCTTTGGATAGCACGAGGTTTTCACTCAAGGGAGAGCTTGGGGTGGTTTGTCCTTATGGACTATTGTGAGGGGGAGCTTTGGGCTTTACTGCTGTATCATATTAATTATGCTTCTGTCCCCTTACTGTTGCATTGCATCCGTGGGTGCATTGGGTTTAGTCCTTCCAAAGATAGGTTAGAGTGTGTCTCTTCTTTGAGTTGCTAAGACTTCTTACTCTTATCTTGTGCTTCCGGATAGTTGTTTCTTATCTCACTAGGTTGAGCTCACTCACTTCTTGTAGGCTCTAGCGAGGTTGGGCCACCCTGCAGACAGCAGTGCGTGTTTGCTCTCTAGTGTGTTTTCCGTCACCGATAGTCCCGGAGTCATATGGGATAGATGAGAGTCAGTCTGAGCTATAGTATCCTCTATATCTTATCTATGCTTTAAGGACTGCCTTTCTTGATTTCTTTGCCAGCTTCTCATTTTTATTACTTTGGTTCAGGGGGAGTTCATTTGGGAACTTCTAGATCTTAATATTGACATAACTCAACTTGAACTAAAAGTTGCATCACATGCTGAGGGGGAGCTGGATTTTCTGCATGTCATTCTGTATTGTAACTACATTTGAGCCTTGATTATTATCCTGTTATGACATGCTTATGAGAGACCATGTGAGGGTCATCCCATTGTGAGTGATGAGTAATTGACATCTGTTTCTCAAAAGTCGAGTTTGAGTCGGTTGGTTCGGACCTAGACGTTACGTGGCGTAACGGGCTCGGTCGGACTTGGTCGAACCTAGTCGTATGGGTTTAGGTTGCATATTCTGATGACTCGACAGGTTTGTTCTCTGTTTACGCTTTCATGTATCGAGCGGTGCTATTTGACGTGTTTCTTGTCTGTGTGACTGCAGGACGTCGAGACGGAGTCGTGGCGAGACACGAGGTGACCGGGCTAGGCGCAGGTGGCGCTGATGTCAGAACGGTCGTGATGTGTCGAAGACGACGTGGACTCGAGGTGGTTGCGAGGCGCGCGAATCAAGGAGCGCGGAAGCTTCCCGGAAGGTGCAGGAGGGGCGAAATGGTCATTTCGCGAGGCTGCACAAGTGGGAGCGGGCTCCGTTAGGGTTTAGCCGGCGTAACGGATTGGAGACCCGTTAGCCAAGGGCTATAAATAGGTGTTGGGGGCTGCATACCCCTTTGAGGATCACAAGTGTTTTAGTGCTCATTCATCACTTTGTGTGTGTGTGTTCCTCCCAAGAAGCATGTGAGGCTCTTGGTGTTCTTGAGGATTGAGAGGGAGAGAATGGATTGAAAGTCTTGTAATAATTTCTATGGTTCTAATGTTCATGCGTATGGGGACTCATTTGTAAATTTTGTTTTATTGGAAATGAAGTGGTTTGAGTTTAAGCTCTATGATTTCCCTGTTGTCTCTCCTGCAGTGTGTATCTTGATTCTCGGGCTCTCAATCTCACATTTATGTTTTATTGCTATGATGTCTGCTTTCGCCAAGGATGTGATTCAAGGGAATATGGATTTCTTTGCCGATTATTTTTGACAAAGCTGCGTGATCTCTCTCTGGGTTGAATCTTAAGTAATGTGCCTGCGTGATCTCTCTCTGGGTTGAACTTTAGCCCCCCCATTTTAGCCAGATTTTAGCCTCTTCATGCCAAACATGAGGGCTAAACTGGATGGACTAAAATTTAGCCCCCCTAAATCCATTAGCCCCTCCAAGAGGTGCTAAAGGGGGCTAAAATTGGTCCCGGTCTCTCTTTCCCCGGTTGCCCCTCGCGAAAAAAGAGAAAAAAGAGAGGAGAGGAGGCTACATGCAAGCGCGGACCAGCATGCAATGCGGGGGTAAAATTGACATTTTCAACAACAGGTGCTAAACTTTAGCCCCATTCCCAAACACCCCAAAAGCTAAACTTTAGCCCCTTCATTTGAGTGGGCTAAACTTTAGCTCAGGGCTAAAGTTTAGCCCCTTCCTCCCAAACAAGGCCTAAGTAATGTGCCTCAAATGGCTTTCTTTCTTAATTTGTCTTGGTCTTAAGAGAAGCTTTCCTTTCAAATCTTTTAATCTTTGTTCAGGCTTCAAGTCTTCAGTCTATTCTCATTCCTCCCTGCTGTTTCCAGGCAAAATTTAGCAGATTTCTGCCGAGTCTTTCAGTCTTCGTTTCTCTAAGATCCCTCTATTTTTCTGGTTCAAATCCTTTCTATTTGACCAAAAGAAAAACACAAAGCTTAGGCAATTTTTGTGCTTTTCGGTTGGTTCAGTTGGGACTCTTTTTGTAGGATTTTATGGCTTCTGTTTTTCGGTTTTACTTTTAGTTCTTTGATGGCTATCTCTGTTCTGTAGCAGCTGATCCTCTCTGTATTCTTAGTCTTTTTGAGGAACTTTTTGTTGGTCTGTTTTTGACTCATCGGTGGACACTCATTTCTTCAGTCTTTCGCCAGCAGTCTTCATCTTTACTATCTTTCTTTGCAGTAGTGTGTGCTTTCGGCAGCAGCTGTAGTATTTACTGTACCATTTGTTTTTCAGTTGTTGTCCCCTTGATCCAGTTGTTTGTTGTGTTTACTTCTAGTAGCTGCAGTCTGCTTTGCTTTCAATAGTCAGTTTTTGCTTTTCTTTTGGCTACATGCTTTTCTTCTTGTTCGGCAGGTGCATGCCTGAGTGCTTCCAGAGGAACTCATGGATCAATAGCATTGGATCATTTTCCTTTTTTTTCTTTTGCTGATCTTTGACGATTTTGCATGCAGATCAAACGTCATCTTTTTCAGCTGAAATTTTTGCTGACTACTCTCTAATTTATGCTGAATTTTTTAGTATCGCATGCGTTACAATTTTCTACAGAATTAATTTTCTGTGAGTTACCTCGTACTGCATTTGTCTGAAATATCAGTGTACGAATTCTTGGGGGCGATTTTAAAAGAGAACGACATTCACCCCCCCCTCTGTCGATATTTCGATCCTACAATTGGTATTAGAGCCGGTTAGCTCTTCTCGATAGATCTTTAACCGGTCTCAAGAGCCATGGCGACGGACAAGTATTCCACCAAGCCTCCGGTCCTTGATGGCCTGGATTACCCTTTCTAGAAGAGCCGAATGGAAACATACATACAGGCTCAGGGGTATGCCATCTGGAGGAAGGTGAAGGTTCAGTTTGTTGTTCCTGCCGATGAGAACATCAATGCCGGGAATATGGCTGATGTTGAGGCAAACACAAGGGCAAAGAACATCATCATTCAGGGATTGAGCAGAAGCGAGTTTGATCGCATCTCTCACCTATCGTCTGCCTTCGATATTTGGACGACCCTCGATGCTTACCATGAGGGCACCACCCAAATAAAGACGGTGCGACAGACCAGCCAGCGAATACAAGAAATTCGAGATGCTTGTCAAGCGAGTCCCTTAACGAGTGCTTCTCTCGCTTTCACAAGATTTTGAGCAACCTCCAAGCCGTCGGTCTCACATACTCCGACTCGGATAACGCTCGACAAATGCTTTCTGCACTCGATCTTCGGGTTTGGGAGATGAAGGTGACTACCATCAAGGATACCACGGACCTCTCGACCACGACTCTTGACGCGCTTTACTGCTACCTCAAGACTCACGAGATTGACATAGTCTCTCGTCGGTCAAGTCACATCGATGACCCTAGTCACCGATCCCACTTGCTCCTAGTTTTCTCGCGATTCTCTTTGCGGGTTCTCCCTAGCTGCTCTCGTGACATAACCGATGATCGCTAGAGCGAAGAAGAGGATGAACAATGGCCCTCCTAGCTCGGAAGTTCTCCCATGCTTACAAGAGAAGGAGGGATGGAAAAAGAAGAGGACCAGTCATTTGCTTCGAGTGTGGTGGCCCCAACCACATTCAGGCAAACTGCCCCAAGCTGGGGAAGGGCAAAGTCGACTACGGCGGTTCCGGCAAGAATGACTACACCGACAAGAACCACAACACGAAGCCCTCAGCACCTATCCAAGGCAAGAAGAAGTTCCGCGACTTTGGGAAGGCCAAGAAGCTCTTGAACCGCGTTCTCGCTGCCTTCGACGACCTCGACCTCAGCGAGGTGGAGGGATGGAGCGACGACGACGGAACGGGAGATCAAAAACGCAAGGATGACGGCGACGACTTCTTCGGCATGTGCTTCATGGCCCTTGAGGGCGAGATTAGCGACAGCGAGCTCTATTCCGACTCCGACGAGGTATGTCTCTCCTATGACCAACTTAATAAAGCTTTTCTTAAGCTAGGAGGATTTCATGCTAGATCTAGAGCTAGATGTAGCGAGTTGGAGAAGGAAGTAGATAGACTGTCACAGGAGCTTACTTCACTTATATCTGCTCCCTCCCATGACGAATGTGATACATGCCCTGCTTTGATTGGTGATATGGAGAAGTTAAGGACTTCTTATGATAGTGTGACATCTGAGCTAGATATTCTTAAGGTGGAGAATGTTAGTCTGTTTGCTGAACTAGAAATGAATAGGATTGTTGTTCCTTCATCTATTATTGAGACTACTTCTTGCACCTCATGTGAGGATAAGGACAATGCTTTTAGAGGTCTTTACACTATGCTTCTCGATCTGCCCGAGACTTGTGAAAGTTGTAATAATTTGAAGATGAACCTAAAACGGGCAGATCATAAAATTGCTGAATTACAAGCTTTTCTACTTGAGCCTATTGCTTCATGTGTGAATTGTCCTAAATTGACTGCTGAGCTTGAATCTGTTTCCAAACAGTTTCAAGAAATGATTGATCGTGATAAGAAGTTGGCTCAGTTTACTTCTAAGGACCATGTTAGCTCACCATGCATTAGTTGTAACAATCTAAAATCTAACTTGATTGCATTGGATGAGAAATGTGTGAAGCTAACTAAGGACCTACTAGAGAAGCCACCTTGTGCTTGTAATGTGGTTGTGGAGAAGGGGGAGAAGCCCCCGGGTAAGGTAGAGACGCCTAGCGACGCGAACCAACCTGCTAGCGAGAGGATCTGTCCTTCTAAGTCGGTGTGCATGCACAAACCGCCTTCCTCTGCTGTTGGTTGTTCTTCCGCTCCCTTACCTTCTCTCGCTTTTCTCCTCCTTGCTCCTCTTGCACCTCTCTCTTCGGGAGTGTCGGTACCTATGAACACTCTTGAGAAATTTGTAGGAGGCAAGAAGAAGCTCAATCGTATTCTAGACCAATCAAAGATTTGCAAGTTTAATCAGGGTCTAGAATATGATTTCGTAAGGATGTGAGGAAGCATCCACCGTCGTGCTCGCACCAGTAGCAGCAGTGTGATTCGAGTCAAGCCCAAGAACAAGAAAGTTCAATTTAAATCAGCAGGTTTTGTCCAAGGGATACGAAGAAGGTGATTTCACCGCAGCCTTCGCCTTCGGGCGGCCATCTCATGCTACTTCACCCCTCGTATGGTATCATTGCACCTTCCGCCGGAAGGATGGGCATTTGTTTGACCATTGCTTCAAGCGCCAAGATCGCGCAAAGAGACCATGTTGAGTCTCTTAGGCGATTCGTGGTCGCCCTGCACCTTGAGTGCACCTAAGACCAACACGAGGTCTAGGCTTGCTCTTGTTGGTAGCTTTGGGCAAGACCGAGGACTTGGTTTTTCCGAGTCTTCGTTTTTCGTCCTCGTGCTCCTCTAGTCGTGACTTCCGCCGCTCGAGGGTAGATCTCGCTTTCCCATCGAGATGCCTACCGCGGCGTGATCGACATGTTGCCGGTGCTCGACTCGCTCTTCCGTAGCGGCCGGATCCAGAATGACTTCAGTCCGCTCACGGATCTTCCGCTTCTGAGCGACGGAGAGCGTAGGGTAGATAGAGGTCGGTCGTGCTTGACTACTTCATCGCCGACGTGTTACTCAAGATTGGGTGCCAAAATCATCGTTGATTTACCCCAAGATCGAGACTTTACTGCTTGACTCGTGTTCACGGGCGGGGAAGGAAAAGGTTTGGCTTGTAGACTCCGGTGTTCACGATACATGACCGGAGATTCCGTTGGTTTTCTTCCTTGCCCGTGCTCCGTGTGATGAGATGATCACCTTGAGATGCTTCATCCGGGCGCCATCGCCAAAGGTACAGTCGCATTAATGATTCTTTTGTTTTAAAAGATGTTGCCTTGGTTAGTAAGCTGCGGACAATTTGCTTTCCGTTTCTCAGCTTACCGATGACAACTTTGAGGTGAGTTTTAAGAAAAACAATTGCAAAATTCTTGATTCTTAGGGTAGTCTGGTTTGCGGGATTTCTCGTTTTGGGAGGATCTTTCGTGCTGATTTTTCTGAGTCTTCTGGTGATCCTCTCCGGTGTTTGGTTGCTTCTGAGTCCCGTGACCTTTTCTTCTGGCATAGGAGACTTGGTCATATTGGTTTTGATCATTTGACCCGAGTTAGCGGCCACGACCTCATTCGTGGTTTGCCGAAACTCAAGATGGTCAAAGATCTAGTTTGTGCTCCTTGCCGGCACGGCAAGATGGTTGCCGCTTCCCATCCTCCCACACAGCTTACTATGACCGATGCACCGGACAATTGCTCCATATGGACACGGGGGACCAAATGAGTGCGATCTGCGGTGGGAAGTGGTATGTCCTTATCGTAGTCGATGACTTCTCGAGGTATTCTTGGGTGTTTTTCTTGGCCTCGAAGGATGAGACGCTTACACATTCCGAGTTCTTTTCAAGAGGCTTTCGTTGATCTTCCGTGTGCCTTACGAGCGATCCGCAGTGACAATGGCACGGAGTTCAAGAATTTCTACTTCGAAAGGTTCTGTGGTGAGACAGGTGTAGAGCACCAGTTCTCTTCTCCGCACGTCCCACAGCAGAATGGCGTCGTGGAGAGGAAGAACTGTACCTTGGTCGAGATGGCCAGGACGATGCTTGATGAATACTCTACACTGCGGAAGTTTAGGCTGAGGCTATAGCCACCGCGTGCCATGTTTCAAACAGAGTTTTTCTTAGGGCACACTTGCACCGCACTTCTTACGAGTTGAGATATGGGCGTAAACCCAGTGTATCTCATTTTCGTGTGTTTGGTTGCAAGTGCTTCATTCTGAAGTCCGGGAACCTAGATAAGTTCGAGTCACGTTCTTGTGATGGGATCTTTCTAGGCTACTCGACTTCTTCGCGGGCTTACAGGGTCTGGAACTGCGAGTCTAGTAAAATGGTAGAAACCTGTGAGGTGACTTTCGATGAGGCCAGTCCGGGGACTAGGCCCGATATCTCAGGTTCTCTAGAGCAATCCGAGACCATCTTCGTGGATGATAAGGATGATGGAGATGAGGGTTGTCTACCTGATCCAGTCCCTCATCCACCCCTTGAGGTGCCTTCTTCCACCGCACCTCGAGGTGATCAGCCCATGCCTTTTGCCTACTCTGGAGCTAGTGGCTCTGTTCCTACTTCGTCAGCTCACGAGGTAGAGGCCACTTCTTCATCTCATCCTGGACCTCCTAGACACATTCAAAAAGACCATCCTTCTGAGCAGATTATTGGAGATCTCTTTGAATGAGTCACTGCTCAAACTGTACATCACTTTTCTGCTCCATTCGCCTTTGTTGCCTCTTCGAGCCCAAAGATGTTTGTCATGCTTTATCCGACGAGTCTTGGATCAATGCCATGCATGAGGAGCTGGAGAGTTTCGAAAGAAACAAAGTCTGGACGCTTGTTGAGCCCCCTCGAGATCACAATATCATTGGAACCAAATGGGTGTTCAAGAACAAGCAAAGTGAGGATGGGGTAGTTATTCGAAACAAAGCTAGACTGGTAGCTCAGGGGTACTCCCAGGTTGAGGGTCTAGATTTTGAGGAGACCTTTGCCCCTGTAGCTAGACTTGAGGCCATTAGAATCCTGCTTTCCTTTGCAGCTTCTAAAGGTTTCAAGCTTTACCAGATGGACGTCAAGAGTGCCTTCCTCAATGGCTTTATTGAGGAAGAAGTCTATGTGAGACAGCCTACTGGTTTCGAAAACCCCAAATACCCTAATCATGTCTACAAGCTTTCCAAAGCGCTGTATGGACTTAAGCAGGCCCCTAGAGCTTGGTATGAAAGGCTTAAGTCCTATCTCTTGAGTCATGGTTTCGATATGGATAAAGTAGACAAGACCTTGTTCATCCGCCGGCATAGCAATGACCTCCGTCGTCGATTTATGTGGATGACATCATCTTTGGCGGATCCTCGCATGCTCGCTTCCCGCCCGATGTCATGAGCTCGGAGTTTGAGATGAGCATGATGGGCGAGTTGAGTTTTTTCCTTAGCTTTCAAATTAAGCAGACTCGGGAGGGTACCTTCTTGCATCAAGGCAAGTACACCCGTGATCTCCTAAGACGTTTCGACATGAGTGATGGAAAGCGGTGTCGACTCGATGGCTTCTACAACCGCACTTGACCCGTATGAGGACTCATGCGAGCCGCTTGATCAAAAGGAGTTCGAAGTATGATTGGCTCTCTTGTACCTCACCGCCGAGACCGGACATACACTTCTCTCAGGTGTCTATGTGCTCGGTTTGAGCTTCTCCTCGTGTCTCACCGCCAGCGGTGAAGCGCATCTTCGGTACCTTCAAGCTACCATTGACTATGGTATCTCGGTACTCTTCCTCCTCCTGCTCATCTCTTAGAGCCTTCTGGATGCGCACTTTGCCACTGTAGAATAGATAGGAAGAGCACTTCGGCACCGCCACCATTGGCACTTCTCGTTTCTTGGTCCTCGAGGAAGTAGTCCGGTGTTGCACGATCCACCGCCGAGGCCGAGCACGCTGTCAGAGCCGCTGTCGTAGCCAAGTACTTTGGATGATCTCGACTTTGAGGGACTTTGGGTTAGCTATCGATCGTGTTCCGCTCTTTTGCGATAACACGCTCTGCGATTAGCATTGCTAAGAACCCGATGCAAGATTCTCGGACCAAGCACATTGATATTCGATATCACTTCCTTCGAGACCATGTAGAGAAGGGTGACATTGTGCTTCAATTCGTGGAGTCATATGGGGTAGATAAGAGTTAGTCTGAGTCATTAGTATTCCCTATCTTATCTATGCTTTAAGGACTGTCTTTCTTGATTTATTTGCCAGCTCTTTCTTTTATTGCTTTGGTTCAGGGGAGTTCATTTGGGAACTTCTAGATCTTAATATTGATATAACTCAACTTGAACTAAAAGTTGCATCTCAAGTTAAGGGGGAGCTGGATTTTCTTCATTTGTTTTGTAATATAACTTAATGGAGCCTTGATTATTATCCACTCATGACATGTTTTCATTATATTAAAAGCAAAAAGATATTTTTTGTGCGAAAAACTGATCTCACCAATTCCTTCTCATGAGACGGCTTGCCATTGCACAAGGCATGAACTCAGGGGAGATTTGGATGACCAAGATCATCTTCTTAAGCTCATTGCTTGAAGTGGTCGCATAAGGCTTGACGTCTAGCACATGACTAAACAACGAAAAAAATGGTTGGAAACAATCATATGATTTCTAAAGTCAAAGTTTGTCAATTGTGCTCAATTGCTAAAAAGTTCCATGTACTCCAACAATTGTATCATTCTTGAACTAGTAGCACTCTAGTTGACTCAACACTAGCTTCTCGGTTCCATTTAGCTTATTGACAAGGCCTGTCTCATTTCTGGATACCTCTAGCTAGACTAAAATCATGTTTGACTTGACTTGCTAAGCACTTTCACTAAAATTCATATTATACTTTATCTCGCTTAGCTTCACTTTACATACATAGTCATGATCCTTGTAGCATACTTCTATGTTA
Organism: Bonia amplexicaulis; assembly: GCA_036346245.1. Taxonomy (NCBI): domain Eukaryota; kingdom Viridiplantae; phylum Streptophyta; class Magnoliopsida; order Poales; family Poaceae; genus Bonia; species Bonia amplexicaulis. Next base: position 10,792,722 of record CM070750.1, read on the forward strand.
TGGCTTGGTGTAATACATTATGGTCATTTTGGATAATTCTCATGGCTCTAAATGCTTAGATTAATCAAATCAGCCAATTCATCCATTTTCATGACTTTTTCTCCTTCTTGCATTCTTGATGCGTTTATTGCCAAAAGGGGGAGAATAGTGGTAGAAAAAGCCACTTTGGGAGCTTTGAGGAAAACTTGTTCTTTCTTTTGCTCCTTCTGTCGACATGGTCATTAGCTTTATTCTGTTTTTAAGGACCATGTTAGACTCTTCAAACTCAACTTTGTGCTTTTTCGGTGTTTGTCAATATACTCATCAAGGGGGAGATTGAGAGATGAGTAATTGACATCTGTTTCTCAAAAGTCGAGTTTGAGTCGGTTGGTTCAGACCTAGACGTTGCGTGGCGTAACGGGCTCGGTCGGACTTGGTCGAACCTAGTCGTATGGGTTTAGGTTGCATATTCGATGACTCGGCTGTGTTTGTTCTCTGTTTACGCTTTCATGTATCGAGCGGTGCTATTTGACGTGTTTCTTGTCTGTGTGACTGCAGGACGTCGAGACGGAGTCGTGGCGAGACACGAGGTGACCGGACTAGGCGCAGGTGGCGCTGAGGTCAGAACGGTCGTGATGTGTCGAAGACGACGTGGACTCGAGATGGTTGCGACGCGTGCGAGGCAAGGAGCGCGGAAGCTTCCCGGAAGGTGCAGGAGGGGCGAAATGGTCATTTCGCGAGGCTGCACAAGTGGGAGCGGGCTCCGTTAGGGTTTAGCCGGCGTAACGGGTTGGAGATCCGTTAGCCAAGGGCTATAAATAGGTGTTGGGGGCTGCATACCCCTTTGAGGATCACAAGTGTTTTAATGCTCATTCATCACTTTGTGTGTGTGTGTTCCTCCCAAGAAGCATATGAGGCTCTTAGTGTTCTTGAGGATTGAGAGGGAGAGAATGGATTGAAAGTCTTGTAATCATTTCTATGGTTCTAATGTTCATGCATATGGGGACTCATTTGTAAATTTTGTTTTATTGGAAATGAAGTGGTTTGAGTTTAAGCTCTATGATTTCCCTGTTGTCTCTCCTGCAGTGTGTATCTTGATTCTCGGGCTCTCAATCTCACATTTATGTTTTATTGCTATGATGTCTGCTTTCGTCAAGGATGTGATTCAAGGGAATATGGATTTCTTTGCCGATTGTTTTTGACAAAGCTGCGTGATCTCTCTCTGGGTTGAATCTTAAGTAATGTGCCTCAAATAGCTTTCTTTCTTAATTTGTCTTGGTCTCAAGAGAAGCTTTCCTTTCAAATCTTTTAATCTTTGTTCAGGCTTCAAGTCTTCAGTCTGTTCTCATTCCTCTCTGTTGTTTCCAGGCAAAATTTAGCAGATTTCTGCCGAGTCTTTCAGTCTTCGTTTCTCTAAGATCCCTCTATTTTTCTGGTTCAAATCCTTTCTATTTGACCAAAAGAAAAACACAAAGCTTAGGCAATTTTTGTGCTTTTCGGTTGGTTCAGTTGGGACTCTTTTTGCAGGATTTTATGGCTTCTGTTTTTCGGTTTTACTTTTAGTTCTTTGATGGCTATCTCTGTTCTGTAGCAGCTGATCCTCTCTGTATTCTTAGTCTTTTGAGGAACTTTTGTTGGTCTGTTTTGACTCATCGGTGGACACTCATTTCTTCAGTCTTTCGCCAGCAGTCTTCATCTTTACTATCTTTCTTTGCAGTAGTGTGTGCTTTCGGCAGCAGCTGTAGTATTTACTGTACCATTTGTTTTTCAGTTGTTGTCCCCTTGATCCAGTTGTTTGTTGTGTTTACTTCTAGTAGCTGCAGTCTGCTTTGCTTTCAATAGTCAGTTTTTGCTTTTCTTTTGGCTACATGCTTTTCTTCTTGTTCGGCAGGTGCATGCCTGAGTGCTTCCAGAGGAACTCATGGATCAATAGCATTGGATCATTTTCCTTTTTTTCTTTTGCTGATCTTTGACGATTTTGCATGCAGATCAAACGTCATTTTTTTCAGCTGAAATTTTTACTGACCACTCTCTGATTTATGCTGAATTTTTTAGTATCGCATGCGTTACAGTTTTCTACAGAATTAATTTTCTGTGAGTTACCTCGTACTGCATTTGTCTGAAATATCAGTGTACGAATTCTTGGGGGCGATTTTAAAAGAGAACGACATTCACCCCCCCTCTGTCGCCATTTCGATCCTACAGCTTACAATACTTTACACCCTGCCATGACTTGTGCTTATTTGCTACATTTATCATGACTTTATATGTGTAGACTAGCTTTTGCCATGATAATTTAATTAAACCTGCTCAATTTGAACTAAAACTTGTCATGTTAGCACTCGAGACTAGTCTTTCTTGAGCTATCCTTTTATGATCCATGCCATGTCAAATAGGCTGAGTTGAGCGTTGAATCTCTATTGGGCCTTAGATTGAGCTGTTTTAGTCTCTTGATGATGCATAGGTTAGTACAGTCATTTCAAAAGCAAAAAGATCTCTTTTATGCGAAAAAACTGATCTCACCAATTCTTTCTCATGAGACGGCTTGCCATTGCACTAGGCATGAACTCAGGGGGGGTTTTGGATGACCAAGATCATTTCCTTAAGCTTCTCGCTTAGTATGATCGCATAAGGCTTGAGATCTAGCACATGATAAAAATATTGGTTGGAGACGACCATAAGTTTCAAAAGAAAATATGTCATTTGTGCTCAATTTGCTTAAGCTACTAAAAGAACCAACTACTTGAACCAATGTTTCACTCTTGAGCATATAGCACTCTACTTGGACTCAATATTAGCTTCTTGGTTCCGCTTAGCTTAATTGACATAGCTTGCATCATCCTTGGATGTCTCTAGCTAGACTTTGCTTATTGATGACTTGACTTGCTCACAAATTGCACTACATTTCAGATTGTCATCTCTTTGGTTTAGCTAGCATATGCATATCTTGTCATGATCTAGATAGCATATTTATGTGTTATGACTTGATGTAATCCTTATGGTCATTTTGGATAATTCTCATGGCTCTAAATGCTTAGATTAGTCAAATCAGCTATTTCATCCATCATCATGACTTATTCTCTCTCTTGCATTCTTGATGCGTTTATTGCCAAAAGGGGGAGAATAGTGGTAGAAAAAGCCACTTTGGGAGCTTTGAGGAAAACTTGTTTTTTCTTTTGCTCCTTCTATCGACATGATCATTAGCTTCATTCTTTTTCTTTGGACCATGTTGGACTCTTCAAACTCAACTTCATGTTTTTCTGGGTTTGTCAATATACTCATCAAGGGGAGATTGAGAGACCATGTGGTGGTCATCCCGATGAGAATGATGAGTAATTGACATCGTTTTAGGAAAAGTCGAGTTTGAGTCGGTTGGTTCGGACCATGTCGTTGCGTGGTGCAACGGGCTCGGTCGGACTTGGTCAAACCTGGTCAATATGTTTAGGGTGCATATTCTTATGACTCGACAGGTTTGGACTCTATTTACGCTTTCATGTATCGAGCGGTGCTATTTGACGTGTTTCTTGTCTGTGTGGCTGCAGGACGTCGAGGCGGAGTCGTGGCGAGGCACGGTGGACTGGACTAGGCGCAGGTGGCGCTGAGGTCAGAACGGTCGGGATGTGTCGAAGACGGCGTGGACTCGAAGTGGTTGCGAGGCGTGCGAGACAAGGAGCGCGGAAGCTTCCCGGAAGGTGCAGGAGGGGCGAATCGGTAATTTCGCAAGGCTGCACAAGCGGGAGACGGCTCCGTTAGGGTTTAGCCGGCGTAACGGGTTGGAGACCCGTTAGCCAAGGGCTATAAATAGAGGTGAGGGGCTGCATACCCCTTAGGACACTTGAGAGCTCATTCATCCTTTTGTGTGGGTTGTGTTCCTCCCAAGAAGCATGTGAGGCTCTTGGTGTTCTTGAGGATGGAGAGGGAGAGGATGGCTTAAGTCCTTTGTAATCTTTTCTTGTGTGCTAATGTTCATGCGTATGGGGACTCTGTGTAATCTTTTGTTTCTTGGAATGGAAGATCTGAAGTTTATTTCGTGTTCATGTGTGTTCTTCGTCGTCTCTTTTTGAGTTTTGCTGTCTTGTTCATCTCTTTTTAGTTCTGTGAGCTCTAGTTTCTTTTTGTTTCTGTTTTGTCTAGTGATCTTCCTCTCAGATTCCTGTTTTGGGCTCCCCTGTATTTCATTCGATTTCCTTTACTGTCTTGGCTGTTTGTGTCCAGTTTTCTCTTCTACTTGTTGCGGCCAACGTAGTCTAGAGAAGAGATGTCCCTTGCGGCCAAAAACTGAAAAGCAGATGGTTGGTCTCGGCTGCTACTAAATGCTATGCATGTGTTATCTTCTTTGATTCTTTTTGCTTTGCCGATCAATCAGTGCTCTCAGCGAAAGGAAGAGATCTCTCTGTTCCAGACTGCAGCTCTTTTAGAGTTGTTTTTTCCTTCCTTTGTTATCTCATTCTGCAGTCTCTAATCTTCTTTTTCTTTTCTTTCTCAGTCTGTTTCCTCTGTCTAGTATTCACTGTGCTATCTACTTTCGGTAAATAAAAACCCAGATACAAAAGAGAAACAGAAACAGCAGACCAGCTGCCTCTTCCGGTCAAGCCTTGCTGCCGGCTGCTGCTCTCTTTCATTTTTGGTTTTGTTTACTAGCAGCTCTACAGCAGTTCTAAGATATCTTCTCCTTTTTCTTTGCTGTGCCTGCTTGCAGACGAATCTGCTATCTCTGTATTTGGCTGCTCCTTTGTGCCCTGTTTTCAGCTTCTATTTAGTATTTTTCTATACCGAGAGCTCCTTCAAATTTCAGCCGATTGTTTTTTGTTTTTAGCAGTTTCAGCCTTCAGTTTTCAGTACTGATTCGGCCAGAAATCAGATTTTCAGTTTCTGCGCAACTTTAGCCTTTTCTTTTGAGTCTCCTCTGTGTGATCGGAAGTAGGACAGCAAGCAAGGTCATTTTCTTTTATTTCTCTTCCTGATCTTTGGCGATTTTGCATGCAGATTAAATGGCAATATTTTCAGCTGAAATTTTTACTGACTGCTCTCTGATTTATGCTGAATTTTTCAGTGTCACATGCGTTCCAAATTTCAGCAAGATTAATTTTAATTTTCTGTGAGGTGCTTTGTTTTGCATGTTTTTGAAAAACAGTGTACGGATTCTCGGGGGAGATTTTAAAAGAGAGCGACATTCACCCCCCTCTGTCGCCATTTCGGTCCTACAAAACTTCCACCAGTGGTACTTTTACAGTCGACTACCGTGAAGTCGACCTACAAGCGAGGTAGGGCCAAACCAAAGAAGACAGATGATGATATCCCCTACCTGCCATTGGCCCGCAAATTCGTCCTAAGCGAGCCGATGATCGTCCCGGAAGAGCTCCTCCTAACCCTAGGATTTGGTTGCCAAAGATTACACTCTTGGTATATGGAACAGGCCAATAAGCCACAGGCAGAACGACACTCAGGTATCACTATCGAATTCAGGCCGGATCATTTGCAGCACAACATTCATGATTGTGTTTTTGCGGTGACCTTTAAGGATTTATTTGATCTTTTCAATCTCAACGCTCTCGGCGCCTCACTCGTTTGATGCTGGACGCTGTAAGTGTGTACAATCACAGTCTCCGTTCATGTAATACCGATATATGTCATATATAATTTATTGCTTTTCTATGTATATATATAGATACATGCTGACTAAAACTAGATCATCCAAATTACCAATTAGTTTCCTAAACCCACGCTTGGTCGCCATGGATACCATCAGTGAGGATGCATCCTTCGTTGAGAGCTATATTACAACAATACTACTGGCTCACCACGATAAGGAATTTTTCTTATGCCATACAATGAACGGTTCCATTGGATTTTAATTGTAATTATCCCAAAATGGAACAAGGCAATATACCTTGATTCCTTAAGTAAGAACAAATTCGAGTACACAGTTATCGGCCAATTACTCGATAGGTAAATACATTTTCTCCATACATAACTATATTGTACTCTTTCTTTCCTTTTGAATGACTAAGCTAACTTTTTTGAATCACGAAGGTCGTTCGCCACGTACGTTGCACAGACACATGGCTCAATGGAAGGGGCCAAGCCCTTGAAACATTGTCGAAATTTTCGGGTATTCACTAGTACATATTAATTAATCCTGTAATACCCCGGAAATTATTTAATTAATTGTTTAATTAATAGAGAGAGGGACTTTTGTGAAATAATTAAATTTATAAGAGTTTTGAGGTGTTTTCTGAAAATTTAAGACAACCTGGGCCTAGGCCTTGGCCTGTGGGTTTTCTTGGCCCAAGAGGGAGGGAGGCCACCTCTTAAAACCCTAGGCGCCCCCACCCTGCGCCCCACCCCTGCGCCTCCACCCCAGCAGCCGCCGCCCCCGTGCTGCCCCGACGTCTTCTTCCCGGTGCGCCGTCGTCGTCTTCATCGTCGTCGTCTCCTCCCCGTGCGCCGCCGCCGCCGACGCTCGCCGCACCGCGTGGATCCGGAGGAAAGAGAGAGGAGATCGCGGGCGTGTTCGTCGCCGTGTTCGTGTTCGCCGACATGTTCGCCGTCGTGTCGCCAAGGGTAATCCTTGGTAGTCTCTAGATTGGTTTTAATCGAGTTAGATTCGCCGGTTTTTGGGCTGCTGGGACGAGAGTTGTTTCTCAGCGGTTCGATCTAGTTTCGTCGGGATTCAGGTCTGGACCCCTTCTAGAAAGTTGTAGAGGGTTTGATTATCTTTCCAGGGAGTACAAGAACACGTTATTGGATCTGTGTAGCAAAAGTTATGAATTTTCTAGTGCGACTGTTCTGCAGATCGGGGTAGTTCTGGACAGAGTTTAGTAGATCGGTTTGTGCGACGGAAATAGTGGCGATTCAGGAGTCCTTCAAATTGGGAAAGTTGTAGATAAGTTTCTTAGCTTTCAATAGAGGTAAAGAAGTCCGGATTCGAGTTTCGGGGTGAAAGTTATGACTGTTTTAGTGCGCTGTCCAGAGAGTCCAACGTGAATATTGATGCTTTAGAAAAGGGTTTGGATCGGCTAGTTAATGGCAGAATCAGAGAGTCTCCCAACTAAGTTTTTGTAGATAATTTAGTTATCTTTCAGAGAGTCCAAGAACGCTTAATTGGATTTACGTACTGAAAGTTATGATTTTGGAAGTCGGTCATGTCGTGGTTGGGCAGATTTGGCGAGGGAGTTGGGGATTTAATTGAGATAAATTGTTGGGTTAATTGGGGTTGCTGTTATTTTATATCTAGAAACCCACTACTATCATGTTGGTAATTATTAATTAAATATTCAGGAGGAGAGCGGATTCGGGTTGTGCCTTCTACGTGTTCTTCATTTTCTCGCTGTTGAGGCAATTATATTTGTGATGTGAAAATCTGTGTGTTTATGGATTTGTTGAATTGTTTGGATGATGGTTGAATCATGACTGCTTAAATTGTGAGTATGAGTAAGTGATGAATTGAGAATGCTATTTATGTTCTGCTTACATTATGGCATTTATGAGATTGGTTGATGCGTAGTATGGTGAATGCTCGTTATCTTTTGATACATTCACATATATGCATCATATTGAGAATTGTTGAAGTCTTGGTCATGCGGTGATCAAGATCGAGGTCCCCACACTTGCGGAGTGTGGGCATTGGTCCCTGCACTGAGGGTAGGCATGGGTGTGCATTGACGGATGCACACCGCGATTACCCAGTAAAATGCGAAAGAGATGAGAAAGAGGAGCTTTTGATCATAATGCATAGCATGAAATTCATATGTAATATGTTTAACTTGAGAGTTAATGTTCATGCTTGCATTTGTTACATTATACTTGCTGAGTCATTGGACTCACTCTTGTCGTTGTTTTGTTGTTGTTGTTTGTTTATTTTAGGTACCTTCACGAGGTCGCAAGCATGGGAATAAAGAGGATTAGTATTGTTGCACTTGCACGAAATATTCACCATGGAGAAGATAGAGAACTCTAATTATTATTTGTTGATTAGTTCAAGTGGTATTTGATTATGACCTTCGATTAAGATGTAATAATGGATTAGAACTTCTTTATATTGCTTCCGTGCTTTACTTAAATTTTATAGATGTTTCGCTTAGTAGCCAAATTACTTTGCTTATGGTTATTCATACCTTTTGATAATATTGTTAGAACTTCATTTTTATCAATAAACAAAGGAGGCTCTTAAAATTTATAGAATGTCTTAGCATAGTTTTATTATGTTGTTAGTTTGGTAGCATTTCGTGCCATTGTTTGGTGGGTGTTACAGATTGGTATCGAGCGGCTTTAGGTCCGTGGTAATTAAACTATTAAATTGACACACTTGGTGCACAGAGGATGGGATGGGTCAAGCATTGCATTTATGCTTTTGACATGTTATATTGATGATTTACATTATGAGATAATCTTGTATGCTTATTGATAATCTTGTATGATTATGATTTGCTCCTATGATCGTTATGACCGAGAATAGTCAATGATATGATGTAGATGTTGTGATGTGCTACCTTGGTATTGCCGATTATATCATTGTTTGTAGTATGAGGATTAGCAATGTAGTTACCTCGTAACTTAATTGCAGTGTTGGTGAGTTTCTTAGGAAAGATGTTATTATCCTTGTTGATTTCGCCAATTCTTGGTCGATTGCGCTAATGAATTTCTTTTGAGATTGTGGTTCTTGCAGTTGAGGGTATGCAATTGGTCTCTACATGCTCCTTGAAGCGCTTATTGTTTCTTTCCTGACTCTTGAGATACTTTGCTACCGTGCTTATTGTTGATTTGTAAGGTTAGTTCCTTCGTGGACTTTTGTCTTGTTGTGAATCATGACTTATTGGCTCGCTTGGTATTTTCTCTTGTTAATGCAAGTTTTGAGTTGCAAAACTCATTGTTATGTGAAAGCTTTGGATCTTTGTATTTCTGTATCTCGAGCGTTGAAGTTTATTGTTCCTCTTCTTTTTGAAAGAGAGTGTTAAAATCCTTTATGTTGTTTTGCTATGCTTAAGTGGAAGGTGGTAGTCGTATAAACTAATTCATAAGGTTGAATTATCAAGTTGATATGTTAGCATAGTGTATAATTAAATTTTTTACTAGTATCCTTGGAAGTGTAGTTGTTTAATTTGATATTGCCCTGTAATAGTTTTTAGAAGAACTATGATTAAGAATTTGTTTACTCATGATAGTAACTCATGGAGTTATTGAGGAGTGTGTAATAAGAACCGAATGATTATTATGATTGTTAAAATTTCTATCATGATTGGATAAATTGAATTATCTGTGTCTTTAGTAATTAATCCGACCGCTTGGAATGATTAAGTAAGGAGATGTTAGAATATTACCTTGGTAATATTGACCCTTAATATGTCTTTTATTTAAGATTAAAGTCTTTTCTCGCTCTAGTTTCAATGTAAGGTAGGATACCAATCTATGTTCATGATTGTTTTATGATTGTAAAACGGAGTTACGATCATGAATGTTGTTATGACCGAATAATAATCAATTATTGCCAATAGTGAATAGAGTACAATCAATTGGTGCTAAGTTAGAGTTGAGCACCAATAAAGAATGGAATATATGAAATCTAGTAAGAAATTTATACTAGCATGATTTCGAGATTATCTTGTTCTAGTATCATCTTGTTTAAGAGCTTTGTTCTATTTATGTGGCTTATGCACTAGGTTCTCCTAGATCAAGTAGTTGCAACCTTATTTAGATATTAGAAACATGATGAAGTGATTTCTTATGTTTCTTTTGGAAAAGTTTATGAAGGAGTTGAGGATATGATGATGCTTGTTAAAATGTATTATTCGATGTTAGTATGTTGGTCCATTTGTGGTTATGATGGTAATGTTGAACGTTCATTAAATAGAAGAATTTGAATAAATTCCTTGGTACTATTTAAATCAAAAGTTTTGATAGTGTGTATGCGATCTTTGATCTCATGATTTATGTGGTAGCTGAAATTGTTTTAAGCCAAGTGTCGTGTTGAAGGATTTTATTAGTTCTTAAAGAATTAATGTGTTGTGGTCTTCAACTCTTCTTTGTTGGAATGGTTATGGTGATACCGTAATCAAAGAAGATTGTTCTCTTTGTTAAAAGGAAAAAGTTTGATAAAAGTTTTGGAGGTTGAAGTCAAGTTGTGTAATCTTTGTGAAGTGTGTTTGACTTCTTATTTTCGCCGCTTAAGAGTTTCTTGGCTCAAATGACAATACTCGTATTCGTATTGGTTGAGATTTGATGTTTTCTTCTTAAGGAGGCATGTGCTTTCAACTGTGGTCTTATCCTTTGTTGTCCAAGATCTTTGTTTTCCTTGGTCTTGTGTTTATTGCGATGGACTTTGTGCTGAAATTTCCTTCTTTGCTTCTCCAAAAGGGGTAAGCGCTTTGGGTTGCAAAGACCTTTAAGAGGTGTATGGCAACCGGTTAGTGTGGTTATGTGATTGATTTTGTGGAATTGTGGGTGTCAAGTCGTTTGAGATTCATGGAGTGATAAATTGATTCTGTCGAATAATTCTCGGTGAGGATTTGATTCAAAAGAAGATGTTGTCCTTGGGGTTAACTAGTTATATTGTCGCAACTAGAAGAACCTAGTTATGGTTCATGAGTGTTACGTTCATTTTGTTGGAACGTTGGAATTATTGAAAGTATGGGAATCTTGATCAATTTTATTGGAGCATCATGATGGGGTACTTTGCAAGGATTATTAGAATGATTATGATGGTGTAGTTAATGAGTTTATAATTGTGAAGAAGCCCAACCGTTGTGGGAATTATTGGGATAGTAAGGATTGTTGAATTTTGCCATGTATAACTTAGCTCGTTGAGTAACCCTCTAGGAGTTAGAATCTTTCTACAGATAATCAAGTTGAGAATATGTTTCATATGGTTGTTAATGATTGAGTATGGTTGATTGTGGAAATTTTAGTCACTGAATTTAAGAGTCTTTGTATTAAATATATCGAAATATATGTATAGAAGCCTTAGAGATGGGAAATTTTGGTTGGTGATCTATGCTAGAACCTTGGAGGCTAATGTTATTGCGTGAGAATAGTGGAAGGAGTGGATTTTGAATATTATGATGTTCCTTGATAGTATCCTTTGGATGTAGTAAATGGGTATGTGAGCCGAGAAATTCATGTTGATTGTCCTTAAGATTTGTGGTGAAGTGTTGGTGGGTGAAAATAACGATGAGGTGCATTGGAAATTATTCGTTAAAGTAACATGTGGGAAGAGGAGTGGACTAGAGTATGTTATTATGAGAATAGTAGAGTCCTCTACAAAAGTGTGTTGGATGCACTCGGTTTGAACATAGAGTTGATGTTGCCAATTTAAGAGAATTGAGCTAGTATGGTATGGGATAATTTTGGAACCTCGTGATTCAAGAGGAAGTTTAATAAAAAAAAATCGGTAGTAAAATGCTCCCTGATTCTTGTTTGAGCTACGTGATGAGAGAAAAGTCTTTTGTGGTTTGAGTTGACTTTTTGTTGGCTTGTGTGGTTTTTCCGGTTTAGGAAAAAAAATGGACGGGTTTGACATTTGAGTGATTCCCTTTGACGATGTGTTGTTTGTTTGCAAACCACCTACTTGGAAGGTGGAGAGGTTCTTATGTTGAATCCTCGATTTTCTTTTATGATTTGACCCTTTGGTGAGGAGTGGGTGATGCGAGATTGCAATAAGAATCTCTTATTTTCGCTTGTATTCGTGTGTGAAAGAGTGGGTTTACCTTGAGCCCTGGTGTGCCCGTGTTTAAGGGGTGCTCATTGCTAAGGTAAAGAGATCGATTGAGAATGGAAACATGAGATATATGTGTCTGCATTGTGTGGGTTGATACTAAAGGAATGATAACCCGATGTGTATTTAATCGCTTTTGTTAATTGCGGTTTTAGGGTTTGTGTATCACTAGGACTACCTTGGGTTCTAGTGTGGGATACACAGCGCTTTGTATGACTCGGTATCGAGGGAGAACTTGAAAGATCTGGAGCGTGGGTTTCATTAAAACCGTTGACCAACGAGTAAGACCACCACCATTCAAGAATTAAAGCTACACAATTCAAGTGTTGTAGGGGCGTAAGTTCAACGAGTGGCCTTGGTGAGTCGACCATCATTGGCCCCAGAGCGGGCCGAAAAGTTATGCGATGTAAGGAGCAAGGATCGGGAGGTTGGCAAACCACTTGGATCTTCAAGAACCTATGTGCGAGGTGCAAGCAATTAGAAAAAATATATTTAGTATGTCAAAGCGCTTTGGTCGCAGCAGACCGAGAGAGAAGCAACTTGGGAGTTGGAGTCTCGCATGCTGAAAGCGAAGCCGGCGTTGTTCACGTCGGGTGCTAGTTAATTGCTAGTTGGTTGTTTTGTTTTCGTTGAGGTTGCGCTAGAATTGGGGTCGAATTCTTTTAAGGGGGTAGAATGTAATACCCGAAACTATTTAATTAATTGTTTAATTAATAGAGAGGGACTTTGTGAAATAATTAAATTTATAAGAGTTTTGAGGGTTTTCTGAAATTTAAGACAACCCGGGCCTAGGCCTTGGCCTGTGGGTTTTTCTTGGCCCAAGAGGGAGGGAGGCCACCTCTTAAAACCCTAGGCAGCCCCCACCCCTGCGCCCACCCCTGCGCGCCCACCCCAGCAGCCGCCGCCGTGCTGCCCCGACGCCTTCTTCCGGTGCGCCGTCGCCGTCTTCATCGTCGCCGCCTCCTCCCGGTCGCCGCCGCCGACGCTCGTCGCTGTCGCGCGTGGATCCGGAGGAAAGAGAGGAGGAGATCGCGGGCGTGTTCGTCGCCGTGTTCGTCGTGTTCGCCGACGTGTTCGCCGTCGTGTCGCCAAGGGTAATCCCCGGTAGTCTCTAGATTGGTTTTAATCGAGTTAGATTCGCCGGTTTTTGGGCTCTTTGGGACAGTAGTTGTTTCTCAGCGGTTCTGATCTAGTTTCGTCGATTCAGGTCTGGACCCTTCTAGAAAGTTGTAGAGGGTTTGATTATCTTTCCGGGAGTACAAGAACACGTTATTGGATCCGTGTAGCAAAAGTTATGAATTTTCTAGTGCGACTGTTCTGCAGATCGGGTAGTTCTGGACAGAGTTTAGTAGATCGGTTTGTACGACGGAAATAGTGGCGATTCAGGAGTCCTTCAAATTGGGAAAGTTGTAGATAAGTTTTTAGCTTTCAATAGAGGTAAAGAAGTCCGGATTCGAGTTTCTGGGTGAAAGTTATGACTGTTTTAGTGCGCTGTCCAGAGAGTCCGACGTGAATATTGATGCTTTAGAAAAGGGTTTGGATCGGCTAGTTAATTGCAGAATCAGAGAGTCTCCCCAACTAAGTTTTTGTACATAATTTAGTTATCTTTCCAGAGAGTCCAAGAACGCTTAATTTGGATTTACGTACTGAAAGTTATGATTTTTGGAAGTCGGCTGTCTGTGGTTGGGTAGATTTGGCCGAGGGGAGTTGGGGATTTAATTGAGATAAATTGTTGGGTTAATTGGGGTTGCTGTTATTTTATATCTAGAAACCCGCTACTGTCATGTTGGTAATTATTAATTAAATATTCAGGAGGAGAGCGGATTCCGGGGGTTGTGCCTTCTACGTGTTCTTCATTTTCTCGCGGTTGAGGCAAGTATATTTGTGATGTGAAAATCTGTGTGTTTATAGATTTGTTGAATTGTTTGGATGATGGTTGAATCATGACTGTTTAAATTGTGAGTATGAGTAAGTGATGAATTGAGAATGCTATTTATGTTCTTTACATTATGGCATTTATGAGATTGGTTGATGCGTAGTATGGTGAATGCTCGTTATCTTTTGATACATTCACATATATGCATCATATTGAGAATTGTTGAAGTCTTGGTCATGCGGTGATCAAGCATCGAGGTCCCCACACTTGCGGAGTGTGGGCATTGGTCCCTGCACCGAGGGTACAGTGCATGGGTGTGCATTGACGGATGCACACCCGCGTCACCGTAAAATGCGAAAGAGATGAGAAAGAGGAGTTTTGATCATAATGCATAGCATGAAATTCATATGTAATATGTTTAACTTGAGAGTTAATGTTCATGCTTGCATTTGTTACTGATTATACTTGCCGAGTCATTGGACTCACTCTTGTCGTTGTTTTGTTGTTGTTGTTTGTTTATTTTAGGTACCTTCACGAGGTCGAGATGCATGGGAATAAAGAGGATTAGTATTGTTGCACTTGCACGAAATATTCACCATGGAGAAGATAGAGAACTCTAATTATTATTTGTTGATTAGTTCAAGTGATATTTGATTATGACCTTAAGATTAAGATGTAATAATGGATTAGAACTTCTTTATATTGCTTCCGCTTTACTTAAGTTTTATAGATGTTTCGCTTAGGAGCCAAATTACTTTGCTTATGGTTATTCATACCTTTTGATAATATTGTTAGAACTTCATTTTATCAATAAACAAAGGAGGCTCTGCACGAAAATTTATAGAATGCCTTAGCATAGTTTTATTATGTTGTTAGTTTGGTAGCATTTCAGGCCATTGTTTGGCTGGGGTGTTACAAATCCTATACAATATTTGGTAGTAATGCCTCTTGAATTAACACAATCTATTTTTTGCAGTGTCACCAGCAGCTGCCGGGCAACACGTGTGGATTCTACGTTTGCCACCATATGAGATTACTCCTCGATTTCTCGAAGATTACCAATTCTAAGGTTTGTCAATCTTCCCACATTTATTTCATACTTACCAGGTTATATATATCGACATTGATATTCAGATCGACAGTTACGCCCATCTCTACAACCGCATTGCAACAAATGGGACCTTGCACAAATTCGAGGAGAGTGCGCATACTTATTGATGTCTAAAGTCGTAAATTCAAATGGAGAGTTCAACAGCGTACAATAATCTTTTGTTTGGGATAAGATATTGACATTGATTGTAATTTTGTATTTGTTAATGGATATTTTATTTTATTTCAATTAATTGATTTACGAAATGGATGTTTTATGCTTGTGAAATGAATTGAGATGTGAATTGGATGTATACATGTATATGTTGATATGCTTGTTTCAGAGGGCATGGCTAGCATTTCCTGAGGCTAGCCAATAAATAGAAATAGGTTTAGGAGTAGAAGGGAATATCACAGATGGTTTCTAACTAAAAACCGTCTGTGATTACTATCACAGACGGTTTTGAGTTAAAAACCATCTATGATATTTGCACCACAGACGGTTCGAAAGCCGTCTGTGATGACCTCGTATCATTACTGACCCATAAATTCAGACGGCTCACAAAACCATTTGTGATGACGTTTCTGAACCGTCTGTAATACGGTTTTCTGTAGTAGTGATCACAATCTATGAACTCTTTATTCACTTTGAGGCTTAAAACAGTGTGCCTGTAGTCCCTTGTACAAGATAATATATAGGTGTTCTAAAAAAGTGGAAATGATCTTGAATTTTAAGGTACCATTTGCTGGTAATAGTATGACAAGACTAGAGTTGAATAAAATTTGGTTTCCTACAGATGGCTTGAGCATAGGCATTGGCATAGTAGAAACAAACTTCCAACTTGTATTTTGCAAATTATATATATGTTTTTCTAGATTAAACACAAGTTAAGGAATATTTAAAAACCCGAATATTGTGGAGAGTTGAAATTGGTTTGTTCCTTTTGTCAACAAGAATTCTGGTGGTATTACTAATAATTAGTTTTCACATGAAACTATCGTAACTCTTGTGACTTGTGATAGATGTTGTTTTGTTCAGAAACATGAAATAATATATATGCCGATAACGAATAATGAGAATAATACTTGGATAGTTAATTACATGTGAATACCCTAGACATTTAGCAAGCAAGGCTGGAATAGTTGTGGAAATGAGTGGAATTATCTAGACGAAAGCAGGATAATTGTTCAGGCAGATACGATAAAAAGCTCCTGATGTACAATGATTGTATGGTGTTCACAAGAAGTTGTTGAAATGGGGCAATGGGCTTCTTATGCTAGCTTGGTATCTCCAATGGTTCCATCTAAGGCTCAGTTGACCATCCTTGTCTGAGCAGTAACCTGTAGACTGAGGTTTCTATTTGTGCAGTTCTAATCCTGCACCCTTTGCACAAAATTTCTGCGTATGTTAAATTCTACTCTAGACTGCTTGATTCTGGTTGGGTTTAAGGTAAGCATCTGACCTTTAAAATGTGTCTTCTCAGGTGAAAGGTCTCCACGACCATGTAGACACCAGATACAAAGCTCTTGGCAAGCGACTTGAAGATTTGGAAGGCCAAAAGAACACTGAGGCTGCTCTGGATGTGGACGTGCCATCTAATTAGTTCGTTCATTACGAGGCTTGAGCAGAACAAAAATGGCCATTATGTGAGTTTGTCACCACATTTTTGGGCCAAAATTCACAAATTTCGACCTTCTCGGCCCATCCCCAAAAAATCCGAATCAGGTGAAAAATTCGGCCCCATTTGAAAATTTTCGGCCGGGCCCAATAGAAGATACTACACCCTAGCCAACTCATTCTGATGTTCCCTACTCTCATTCATTCCCCCAACTCAACTCTCTCTCTTGTTCCCTGACTCGCTCTCTCAATCGCGATCCACATCCACCAACCAAAAGCGATGGGGGAGGTGGCGGCAGGCAAGAAAGGGAGGAGGGGAGGCGGCAGCAACAGAAGGGAGGAGGGGACGCGCGTCGAAATGGTGGGGAAGGCGGCGGTGGCAAAGGAGGGGGTTCGGGAATAGAGGGGGGTGCGGTGGTGGCAAGGGAGGAGGGGAGGCGGCGGTTGCAGCAAAGGAGAAGGGGAGGCGACGAGAATGGTGGGGAAGCGGTGGCAAAGGAGGAGGGTTCGGAATAGAGAGGGGTGCGGTGGCGGTGGCAAGGGAGGAGGGGAGGCGGCAAGGCAAGGGAGGGGAGGCGGAGCAAGGGGGGCAAGAGAGGCGGCCATGGAAGGTGAAATTTGTTTGAATTTTTTGGATTCAAATCGCATTTTAAATTTTTTCGACCGAATTTTTCCGAAAAAACCCGAAATATTTGAAATTTCCAAATTTCGGATTTCTCGGAGAGTCCATTCTTTTCTGAACCGAAAATGTTTTCCTTCATCTCACTGTCAAATATCTTGTCACACTAGCAAACACAACGAGTAAATCACAAACCAAGTTAACATGGACAGGGAAATGGCCCTCAGTTATATGTAAAGTACCTGCTGATACCAGTGATATAAAACTACAGTAAGTAAAAATGTCACCTATTTTGGAGTTAACATCATATATTGTTGCCTTATTGGTCAATGGATTCGGAATTTCCTAAACATTACAAGGATTCTAAGTAGGGGTGCAAATGAAACGGATAATTTCCATCTGTCCGATTGACTGAAGACTTACATAACGATTACGGAAGGGGTAGATGGGTATTCGGCATTATTCGTGTCTAACTCTGACTTTGAGGAAAAAATATGGAATATGATACGGGATAAGTGATATCCGTTCGTATATATCCGTATGTCAAATGATATGAGAAAGTCTGTTGTGATTTCACCTAAGAAGAACAAAATAACATATATGCAGATTGTCACATCTAAACAGGTGGGAGTACTGAGTGTTCTTTCTTTAATATCTCAGTAATTAGTCTCTTCATATTCGCTCTGATTGTACCATACTGTCCAATGCCCTGTGCAAAGAAGCGGATAATTTTCATCCGGCCGACCGTTTGAAAGATTATGGAACGGATATGGAATGAAGAAATAGATATCTGGTATTATTCGTATCTGACTTCAACTCCGAGGAAAAAAATATGAAATAGAATATATGATAAGTGATACCAATTCTAAGCTCCAATGCAGTAGCTAGCATCACGTTACTATTCTATTTATGGCTCTTAGGTTGCTTATAGTGTACTTGTCTTTTAGCACTTGTTATGGCATAGTTTGATTTATGTCCTTTCACTGCTATGTGGAATCGTGTTTGATTTTGTCAGGTACGTTCAAGCTGACTCTCTAGTTTTCCGAAGAACACCTCAATAAACCACCAACTGTTCAATTTATTTCCCGGATGTTTCATCCTAATAGTATGTTGTTTTTCCTCATCTTTAAATACTCGAGTGCACTAGAAATAATTAGATTAGATTGATCCGTCGCATGTTCCTTTATGTATTTAAGCATACACTTTTTACTAAAATTTGAAGCATACTTATATTCTTCACCTGGGGTTCTCTTCTAATTGTTTGTGAAGCGCTAAAGATATATAAGTTTTTTTGCCTTTACTGAATATTAATCCTTAATTAATGTTTTCTTAGAATACTTGGTGAATATACATAGGTGCTTGATTTACATATTTCTTGCCATGCTAAATTAACTTAAGGTGTTTGAATGAATAGATGAATATTATTGCATCATCGTGTGAAACTATGATACCCAAAATTTATTCTTGAGGATGTGCGCACAATTAGGGAAAAAGAAATACGGAAAAAAAGGTTGTTGTGAAATTTTAGAAGGAGTCTGTTATGAGTCGTATGTGGGGGAATGTTAGGGTTTGAGTCTACCTTTACCCGTCATAAAAGGAAGCGTTGGGGCAGAGATAAACCTTAAAGCCGAAACTAGAAAGCCCTAGCTAAGTTTTTTTTTTGGCCGTCGCCACCATCGGCTTGCAAAAAAAATTCGTTGTCGTCGCTATCGCTCTACACTACGGCCGCTGACAGAGCGACCACGTGACGCCACCAGCCTCTGGACGCCTTCCAGCCGAAGCCAACACAACCTGGTAGGGTCGCGCGTTGGGCTGCCTACCATTTCCCGCGCACGCGGCTTCCTTCGGCTGGCTGCGTTCCCACGCTCGCGCCTCCCTGAATCATCGTCGCAGCAGTGCACCAAGGGGAAGAAACATGGTAACTAGAAGTTGCTTTGTGTTGGGAAACTTGGCTTGGTCTAAAACATTGGTCTATAGTAAGTATCTTATTATTTAGTCTATAAATAAAGGGTTCAAATGGCTATCACTTGTATCTTTTAGAGGACAAAGTAATAAAAAAGAGGAAGAAGAAATTCTCCCATCTCTTATGTTCAATCTATTATTTTCTTGTATTGTGTTTGATCCATCTTTCTATCTAGGAGGAATCGCTCGATCGACTTGTCGTGATGGTTCCTCAACACGTTATCAGCACAAATTACTCTAGTGGATCGAAAGATAATCGTCGAAGCACAATACTTGTAGATTAAATCGCTATCTAGATTGTGTTTATTCTGTACAATTTTGCATTCCAGATTGATTTTGTATCACGGTGCAAATTCTCTCTAATCTCCGTGAGCTGACTTGGAGTTGATGACACAATGCCGATCGGATGATTGAAAAAAGGGGGATGGTTGATCGCCGTGCGTGCCAACGCCGTACCGCCTGCACGTGGTCGCACCGCTGGCACGCACCGAGCGTCGCGCCTCGCCGCCAAAGACGCTGCCAACTCGCCTCGCGACGCCTGCATCCGGCATGGCATAGCCGCCAGTTCGAAGCCACGCAACCTTGGCTCCTGTACAGGCCACCACTGTGATGTGCGCCGCCACCAGCTTGGAGCCATGCTGCCGATTCGGCGCCACCGCCTCGGATGACATGTCACCACCGCCCCACAAAGCCACCGCCGACGCACAAAGCGCACGCGCCGCCGGCCGTGATGCCCCGCCACACCGTTCCCGCTGCGTCGTGCGTCCTAGCGGTGGGACGCTGCACCACACGGCCGCCATCGAGATTGAGGGCCACCATCACCCACGCCGCGGCCCTAGCTCCCGGCCGCCGCGGCCGCCGCCGCCACCCCATGGCGCATCACGCCTGCTCGCCTCTATGTGAGCCTCCATCGCCGCCGCATGACGCGCCGCCACCCGCCCACGCAGCCATCGCCGCCCACACGTGCCCCGGCTGCCGGCCCCAGCGCCCTTTGCGCCACTGAAAGAAGGAATAGGGGTAGGGAGGCCCTACCCTTTCTCATTTGACCTCACCGCATGGGCTTTTCGTATCAAGTAGGCTAGGAATGGGTCGGGGTAGGGAAAGAAAATAAAAAGGGAGGGCCGACGCCAAAAATTCACAAATAAGCCCTCGAAAATTGGCAAATTGTGCGAAAAGTTTTCTTAGAATTGAAAATTAGCGGATAAACCCTCAAAATTGCAAAATTCATCAAATTCATATTCCAACATAAAAGGGCTTTAGGAATTCAACTTTTGATTTTTTTTAACATTTGAATGATGCTTAGTACTGTTATTATTACTTTTTATGTTTTTCTGTATTTATTTACTATTTTAATTAATCATAATTATTTAAATTGCCTTTAATCACTAAAATTAACAGTAAAATTATAGAAAATGTATAGAAATTTTTTTAACATTACGAGAGTCTTGGTACCATTATCCAATTTATTCCATGTAATTTTTACCTGTAGTAAATTTATATATTCCTTTTATGCACATGTTGATAACAGGCATCACGAACTGGGAGTTCGAGGAGCTAGTCTAGCTTAGCGAAAATTACTTGGCTTGGACTTGCGACGTCGAGATTGTACTTGGAGCCAAGAAGCTCCGCGCTACCAATAGGATTGGTGCATCGGAAGATGCCAAACCCACTCTTGAGGAAAATGATCAAGCACTTCACTCCTCGCGCACCACCTCTGTCTCACTCTCAAGAATGATGACATGGCAGAGAAGAACGTGCTAGCCTTATGGACTACACTAAAAAAGCTCTTCGAGAAGCTAAAGTACACCATTCTTCCTCAAGCAGAGCAGGATTGGATCCGACTGAGATTTGCTGACTTCAAGACAGTTGGAGAGTACAATTCTACTCTGCATAGAATTTATACCAATCTTCAACCTATGGCAGGTAGGTCACAGATGAGTAGAAGATTGAGATCCTCTCCACCTTTCACCCCAATGCAAGTGCGATCACAAGAACTCATCACAAGACAGCTACAAGGAGTATGCTGAATTGATTAATATTTTGTAGGTTGTAGAGGCTTAGGATGAAGTTCTCCGTGAGAATTTTGTCGCACACCCACCTGGGAGCTCCGCTAGCCGTGAGGCCAACGCTGAGATTTTCAAATTCAATCAAGGTCTAGGATATGATTTTCTAGAGGATGTGAGGAAGCATCCACCTGCCGTGCTCCGACCCATAGCCGTAGGTGTGATCGAGGTCAAGCCCAGGACTGAGAAAGTCAAATTTAAGTCAGCGGGCTTTGTCCAAGGGATTTCTGACAGCAAGGTGATTCCACCTACAACTTCAGCCTCTCAGAAGGCGAAGCTTCATCATGTTACTTCTACCTCTCAGAAGGTGAAGTATCATTGCACCTTCTGTCAGAAGGATGGACATTTGATCGATCGATGCTTCAGGCGCGCCAGGATCGCGCGTAGAGACCGTGTTGAATCTCTTAGGCGTATTCAGGGTCAGCCCCAGACTTTGAGTGCACCTAAGACCAACACGAGGTCTAGAGTTGCTTCAGCTGATTGGTTTGGGCAGCATCGAGGATTTAGTTTTTCCGAGTTTTCTGGTTTTCGTCCTCATGCTCCCTTTGGTCGAGACTTCCGCCCCCGAGGGTAGATCTCGCTTCCATCGAGATAACTACTCGCGGCGTGATCAAGATGTTGTTTGGTGTCTTGACTCGCCTCCTCAGAAAGGCCAAGCCCAACAACGCCTTGGTCCGCTCACGCACCTTCCGCTTGTTGAGTGACGAGAGCGAGGGTAGATAGAGGTCACCGTGCTTGACTACTTCATCTGCTCGATATGTTACTCAGTATTGGGTAGCAAAATCACTCTTGATTTACCCCAGTACTGAGACTTTACTCTCTGTTTGACTCAGGTTTGCCGGGCAGGGAAGGGAAAGGTTTGGCTCGTAGAGTCCGGATGTTCACGACATATGACCGGAGACTCCTGTTGGTTTTTCTTAGACTCGAAGGATGAGACGTTTACACATTTCCGAGGTCTTTTTAGTAGGCTTTCTGTTGAGCTTTCGGGTGCCTTACAAGCGATCCGCAGTGACAATGGCACGGAGTTCAAGAATTCCTACTTCGAGAGTTTCTGTGATGAGATAGGTGTAGAGCATCAGTTCTCTTCTCCATACGTCCCCCAGCAGAATGGCGCTGTGGAGAGGAAGAACCGTACCTTGGTCGAGATGGCCATGGCGATGCTTGATGAGTACTCTACACCGTGGAAGTTTTGGGCTGAGGCTATAGCTACCGCGTGCCATGTCTCAAATCGAGTTTTTCTCAGGGCACACTTGCACCGCACTTCTTACGAGTTGAGATATGGACGAAAGCCCAGCGTATCTCATTTTCGTGTGTTTGGTTGCAAGTGCTTTATTCTGAAGTCCAGGAACCTAGATAAGTTTGAGTCACGTTCTTGTGATGGGATCTTTCTAGGCTACTCAACTTCTTCGTGGGCTTATAGGGTCTGGAACTGCGAGACTAGTAAAATGGTAGAAACCTGTGAGGTGACTTTCGATGAGGCCAGTCCGGGAACTAGGCCCGATATCTTAGGTTCTTTAGAGCATTTCGAAACCATCATTGTGAATGATGAGGACGATGGAGATGAGGGTTGTCTACCCGATCCAGTCCCTCATCCTCCCCTTGAGGTGCCGTCTTCCACCGCACCTCGAGGCGATCAGCCTTTGCCTTCCGCTTCCTCGTCAGCTCACGAGGTAGAGGCCACTTCTTCATCTCATCCTGAACCTCCTAGACACATTTAAAAAGACCATCCTTCAGGGCAGATGATTGGAGACCTCTTTGAGCGCTTCACACGCTCAAAGTCTGGCATGTCACATTTCTGTCTCCACTCTGCATTCGTTGCTACCTTTGAGCCCAAGGATATTTGTCGTGCTCTTTCTGATGAGTCTTGGGTCAATGCCATGCATGAGGAATTAGAGAATTTCGAGAGAAACAAGGTCTGGTCGCTTGTTGAGCCCCCTCGAGGTCACAATGTCATTGAGACCAAGTGGGTGTTCAAGAACAAGCAGAGTGAGGATGGGGTAGTCATTCGGAACAAGGCTAGACTGGTAGCTCAGGGCTTCTCCCAGGTTAAGGGTCTCGATTTCGAGGAGAGCTTTGCCCCTGTAGCTAGACTTGAGGCCATTAGAATTCTACTTGCCTTTGCAGCTTCTAAGGGTTTCAAGCTTTACCAGATGGATGTCAAGAGTGTCTTCCTCAATGGGTTTATTGAGGAAGAAGTCTATGTGAGACAACCTCCAGATTTCGAGAACCCCAAAAACCCAAACCATGTCTACAAGGTTTCGAAAGCTTTGTATGGACTCAAGCAGGCCCCTAGAGCTTGGTATGAGAGGCTTAAGTCCTATTTGTTGAGTCATGGTTTCAAAATGGGTAAAGTAGACAATACCTTGTTCATTCGCTGGCATGGCACTGATTTTCTGCTCGTCCAGATTTATGTCGATGACATTATCTTTGGCGGCTCTTCTCATGTTCTGGTTTCACAGTTCTCGGATGTCATGAGCACCGAGTTTGAGATTAAGCAGACTCGGGAAGGTACCTTGCATCAAGGCAAGTACACTCGTGACCTCCTGAGACGCTTTGACATGAGCGATGGCAAGCCGGTGTCAACTCCTATGCCTATCTTAACTTCACTAGATCCAGATGAGGATGGCGAGCCAGTTGATCAGAAGGAGTATCGCAAAGATGATTGGCTCCTCTTGTACCTCACCGCCGAGACCGGACATACACTTTTCCGTGTGTCTCGTGGTGCTCGATTCCGTGCTTCTCCTCGCTTTCACCGCCAAGCGGTGAAGCGCATCTTTCAAGACCTTCGAGCTACCATTGACTATGGTATCCGGTACTCTTTCTCTCCTGCCTTTCCTTGAGAGCCTACTCGGATGCGCACTTTGCCGGGTCAGAGGATAGATAGAAAGAGCACTTCGGCACCGCCAATTCATTGGCACTTCTCTCGCTTCCCGGTCTTCGAGGAAGCATCCTGTTGCATAGTCCACCGCAGAGGTCGAGTACGTTGTCGCAGCCTAGTTGTCAGTAGCTGTACTTTGGATGGTTTCGACCTTATGGGACTTTGGGTTAGCTATAGATGTTGTTCCACTCTTTTGTGATAACACTTCTACCATTAATATTGCTAAGAACCCAGTGCAGCACTCTCGGACCAAACACATTGATATCAGATTCCATTTCCTTCGAGACCATGTAGAGAAAGGTGACATAGTGCTCCGCCAGGAGAGTGATCACCAGCTGGTGATATCTTTACCAAGCCTTTGATAGTTTCTAGGTTTTCACTCAAGGGAGAGCTTTGGGTGGTTTGTCCTTATTGACTGTTGTGAGGGGGAGCTTTGTGCTTTACTGCTTTATCATATTTATTATGCTCTTACTCCTTTTTGATTGCATTGCATACGGGTGCATCTGGGTTAGTCCTCCTAGCATAGATTAGAGTCTCTCACGTCTAGTTGTTTAGACTTCTTACTCTTATCTTGTGACTCTAGGATGCTGCTTATTAGCTGTTTCTCTTCTCACTAGTTTGAGCTCACTCACTCCTTATGGTTCTAGCAAGGGTTGGGCCACCCTTGGGTAGACAGGGTACATGTTTGCTCCTTAGTGTGTTAGAGGATCAGTTGATAGTCCTGGAGTCATATGGGGTAGATGAGAGTCAGTCTGAGCCATAGTTTCTTCTATATCTCGTCTATGCTTTAAGGACTGCCTGTTTATTTTTCTTGCCAGCTTCTCAATTTTATTGCTTTGGTTCAGGGGAGTTCATTTGGCGATTCATGCAAGGACTTGACCCCAACCTCAAAGTGCAGCTGGTGTCCAATGATTATCCAACATTTCAGCATATGATAAACAAGGCTATTATACAAGAAGATGCCCAACGCTAGTTGTATGAGATTCGGAAGAGGAAATTCCAAGCTCAACAGGGTGCAGGCAGTTCTTGTCATCGCCCTAATCAATCTCATTTCAGTAGGCCCTCAGCGCCAAGTGTGCCAAAGACACCATTCAGTGGACCCCGCCCAATTCCACAAGCTCCACGAGCTAGTAATGGGGGTCAGCCTCAACAGAACAAGACTTCAACTGCAGGAGTACAATATTTCAATTGCAAGAATATGGGGACATTATGCCAATAATTGTCCTCAAAAACGCCCAGCTGTGACCCTTGTTCGTTTCAACTGGGGACTACACCAGCACGAGCCCTACTTCCAGGACAAGGCCGTGGGACACCTCAAGCTCCAAGGACTCCGCAAGGGATGAATAGAGGACATGTTAATCATGTTACTGCGGAAGCAGCCCAGTTGTAATGACATGTTTACAATGCATTACATCTTGACATGATATGTGCTACATTGCTAGATTTATCATGACTTTATATGTGTAGACTAGTCTTTGCTATGATAAGTTGATTAAAAATGCACAACTTCAATTAATTCATGTCATGATAGCTATTGAGACTAGTTTGTCATAAGTTATTCTTTTATGATTCATGCCATGTCAAATAGGCTGAGTTGAGTCTTGAATCTTTTATTGAGCCTTAGAGTGAGCTATGCTAGTTCTTTTATGAAGCATGAGTTAGTTTTCAACTCCTTGTTCTTGAACTACTTTCAGCATAAGCAAAATATCTCTTTTGTGCGAAAAAACTGATCTCACCAATTCTTTCTAATGAGACTGCTTGCCAATGCACTCGGCATGAACTCATGGGGAGTTTTGAATGACCAAGATCATTTCCTTAAGCTTCTAGCTTGGAATAGTCGCATAAGGCTTGAGATCTAGCACATGACTTAACAAAAATCTGGTTAGAAACAACTATGAGTTTATAAGAAAAATAAGTCAATTGTGTAAAATTTACTTAATTACAAAATGATCAAATACTTGAACAAATGATTCATTTTAGGACTTGTAGCACTCTAAGTTGGCTCAATTCTAGCTTCTCATTTCCACTTAGATTATTGACATGGCTTACATCATCTTTGGATACCTTTAACTAGACTATGCTCTTGGATAACTTGAGATGCTAAGTAATTCGATTAAATTTCAGATTATGACTTATTTGGCTTAGCTTGTCTACACATGCATCGTCATGATCTAGATAGCATTTTATTAAGTTATGGCTTTGTGTAATCCATTATGGTCATTTTGGATAATCTTCATGGCTCTAATGCTTAATTTGAATAACATACAGCCATTTCATCCATTTTCCTGACTTATT
Source organism: Bonia amplexicaulis (assembly GCA_036346245.1). Classification (NCBI taxonomy): domain Eukaryota; kingdom Viridiplantae; phylum Streptophyta; class Magnoliopsida; order Poales; family Poaceae; genus Bonia; species Bonia amplexicaulis. Next base: position 10,818,811 of record CM070750.1, read on the forward strand.
CTCTTTCTTGCATCCTTGATGTGTTTATTGCCAAAAGGGGAAGAATAGTGGTAAGAAAAAGCCATTTTGGGAGCTTTGAGGAAAACTTGTTCTTTCTTTTGCTCCTTGTGTCGATATGGTCATTTGCATCACTTCCTTCCTTTGGACCATGTTTGACTTCTTCCTTGCATTTCGAACTCAACTTTGTGCTTTTTTGGGTTTGTCAATATACTCATCAAGGGGGAGATTGAGAGACCATGTGGTGGTCATTCTGTGTGTATGATGAGTAATTGACATCGGTTTAGAAAAGTCGAGTTTGAGTTGGTTGGTTCGGACCTTGCCGTTACGTGGTGTAACGGGCTCGGTCGGACTTGGTCAAACTTGGTCGTATGGGGTTAGGATGCATATTCTGATGATTCGACATGTTTGGGCTTCATCGTGAGTAAGTATGATGCTATTTATGCTTTTATGTATCGAGCGGTGCTATTTGATGTGTTTCTTGTCTGTGTTGATTGCAGAACGTCGAGGCGGAGTCGTGGCGAGACACGAGGTGACTGGACTAGACGCAAGTAGCGTTGAGGTCAGAACGGTCGAGATGTGTCGAAGACGGCGTGAACTCGAGGTGGTTGCGAGTCGTGGATGACAAGGAGCGCAGAAGCTTCCCGGAAGGTGCAGGAGGGGCGAAATGGTGATTTCGCGGTCAGCATAAGCGGGAGCGACTGCTCGGTTTAGCCGGCTTAACGGGTTGGAGACCCGTTAGCCAAGGGCTATAAATAGGTGTTGGGGGCTGCATACCCCCTTATGGTTTTTGAGCTTATTCATCCCTTTATGTGTGTTGTGTTCCTCCCAAGAAACATATGAGGCTCTTGGTGTTCTTGAGGATTGGGAGAAGGAGAGGGATTGAGTAGAGAATCCATGTAATCAACTCTTGTTCTAATGTCCATGCGTATGGGGACGTAGTTTGGGGTTTTTCTTGTAATCTTTCATGCATATGAATTTATCTGAGATGTTTTCTTTATGATCTGTCTTTCAGTCATTCCATATGTGTTGGTTTGGTTCTCTGTATATTTTTTGCTCTTTGTTTGCTCCTTCCATGATGCCTTCTACCGCAGATCAAAGTGATTTTCTAGTTTTTCTATAAAATAGAACCGCATGCGCATTGGTTGTAACTTTTGTTTATTCTCTTTGTGTTTGTTCCAGTGCAGCTCTTAGAGTTCGGCAACTAGTAGTGACCATAGTTCTTGGTTGTTTTGTCCTTTTCCAGTTCATGGTGTTCTCTATACCGAAATTTGCATTTATGTCGTGTTAGCTCTTTGTTGATATTCCTCCCAGCCGAATGCTCTTCCTTCTGCCGAATCAAGTCTTAGAATCAATCTTTTAGCTTGTCATTTGAAGCTCTCGGCAGCATATATTTTTGGGAGAAATGATTACTTTGATCTATCAATAGCTAGCAGTGACCAATTAGTTTCGTCACAGCAGACTTAGAGTCATTGCATTCGCATGCATCTATGTGTTATGAACCGAATAATCTTTTAGTTGGTGCATGCGGGCTCTTTAGCTTTTCTAAATTGTCTTTCTTCTTTCAGTTGTTGCTTTTGCTTTTCTAGTCAGCAGGTAGTACTTGACGGTGTATGCCTCGCATTGCGAATCGGTTTTGAAAACAAAGAATCGGCAGCTTCACTTTTATGTTGTGCTTTCATTTGGTGTACTCACGTCAGACCGCAGTGTTCTATCTCAGGATAGAACCTTCACTATAAAAATGTTGAATAGTTTCAGTCAAGATAATTACTTTGTTAAATTCCTGCCTTCAAAAATATTTAATGGTATTAAAAATAAAATGTTGCTTTGTGCAAAAGAACCACATAACCCCCTTTGATAAAGCCTTACATCTACTGCATTTTTCCAAGACTTGCGGAGTACTTTATGTACTCACATACTACACTTAAAAATAAAATCTCAGAGGAATACGAAGCTCAGGAAGGAGACTACGACTACTTTGCGTATGGATTCGACGAAGAATTAAATCAAGTTTATTTTGCTTCCGCTGTGTTTTGTTTAATTGCGAGGTCTTGAAACCTCAATTGTAATGAAAAGACCTTTTGGTATGTACTTTTTATTATTGTAATATTCGTTGTTGGCAATGTAATCATTACTGTTTAACTGTGTGCACTAGCTTTGATCTAGAACTAGTGCTGTAATACACAGAGGGTCCGGATTTGGAAATCCGGGGTCCCGACACCTCTCCCGCCTTTTATATGTTAAGAGTCCCAAACCATGTCCTTATCAAACACGGACACGGAATCCTATCTCTTCCAAAAATCAAGGGATCTCAAACCTTTCAAACATAGGTTTTCCAAAATCTCTAAACTTTACTGTTATGGACTCCTTCCATAACACTTTCAACTCATCACGTTTTGAAGCTTCCGGGACCGCACCTCCCATAGCTTATTCACGCATCATTCTCATGTGTCGAAGACTCCAGGACCGCACCTCCAATAGCTTCTCCATGAATCCTCCTCCTTTGATCTCCACATGCACCAGCGTGAGCCCGACCACCTTGTGACATTCTCGACCTCCTAGACCATAGATTTCCATCTCCTAGTCCTAATCCTCCTCGTCACCGACCATGATCGTCTCCACACCTAACTTGCACATGCAAAGACTAAATAATATTTTTCTCGGCACAAGTTCTTCCTAATTTGACCGACATTAGTCCACACACATAAACCATACCCTTAACCATCAATAAACACGAACCAGTCATCCACGACCACAATATCCAATGCTTTCCAAAACTCCACCTCAGACCACCAAGTAAGACCAGACCATCCTAGCCACCATGCACAGCCGATCAGATCGCTAACCCAACACGAGTACTCAAAGATTACAAGAATTGAAACACTCGAAGTCTACGAGTACCGACCATGAAGCCTACGACAACCGATTGCAAAGACTACCAATCACATGGTCTATGACTACCAATCGCGAAGTCTATAACAACCGAGTACTGACTATCGACAAGGTATTGTAGCTACGACCAACGATCAAGCACTATAGCTATGACCACCGACAAGATGCTATAGTTACGTCCAACGACCATGCATTGTAGCACGATCACCGATAAGGTATTGTAGCTACGTGTATCGACCATTTATTGTAGCTCACACTATCAATCACTAATTGCGGTCGACGCCTACGACTACCGATTGTGGTCGGTTCGCCGTCAAATGTTTCAACCTGTGGTCGTGTCTATCGACCGGTTCATTGTAGCTCACGATTGGTTCACTATTGCATACGACCGGTTCACTGTTGCATACGACCAGTTTACTATTGCTTACGACCGATTCATTGATCGAGGTTGAAGCCTACCGACTGCTGATCGTGATCCGCACCTTCAACTACCGACCGTGGTCGTTGTGCCGTGCTCGACCTGCTGTGGTCATTCTACCGTGGTCGAAATACCGTGGTCGTTCTGTTGTGGTCGAAATACCGTGGTTGTTCTGTTGTCGTCGACATTCTGTGGCCAATTTGCCATGGTCGACCTATCGTGGTTGATTCGACGTGATCGTACTCTCATGCAGCAATTCTAGTTTTCTAATAGCACATCAACCGAAACTTTCACAAACGTAAATTTCAATGCAACCTAAATATCAATTATTCATCGTCACTAAATTCACAACCTATCCACATGATCTAACAGGTATATTTCTAGATTTAATTGTAAATGGGCTTGCCATTCAGCAATATGCACATGACACCATTGTTTGTTGCAAGATGGTTACAAGGGTGCAAAAAATCTTAAGTTTATCCTCTCTTTGTTTGTGCAAATGTCTATACTGAAATTTAATTTTCATAAGAGTGAGTTGTATTGTTTTGGAGAGGCTATAGAAAAACGAGAAGCTTATAGGTCCCGTCCTTTTGGTTTTTCAGTGTTTTTTAGTTTTTGACTTCTCTCAATAATCACTATTTATTAGACTAATAAGCCAATACCAAAGCTATAAGCCATAGGCCAAAAGTACATACCCATAATCAAATCTTCGCCAAAAGTATAAGCCAACTTGAGAAGGGTTTTTTAGTCAGAAACCTTGTAGCTTTGGTTTCTATTTTAAATTGGAATTTCCAGCTCAAAAAAGGGGCCTTTTCACTTTTTAAAGCAACAAAGAGCCAAATTCCCCAAACCAGATAGTGGGCCTATTTTTTGAGCTACTATTTATGAATTTTATCTATTCGTTGTATCTTGAAAAAACAATCTATTTAAAAGTAGTTACCGTTAGGGGTGGAAACAAGCCGAGCCGGCTCAAGCTAGGCTCGGCCGAACTTGCTCGAAGCTGTGGCTCGGCTCGGCTCGTTTAAGAAACGAGCTAAAAGCCCAGCTTGGCTTGGCTCGTTTATTGGCTCGAGCTGGCTTGCGAGCCACACAATTCAACACAGAAATCGCGCAATTCAACGTAGAGCTTGGCTCGTTTTAATTTGTATAGTTTCAACTTTCAACACAGCACATCAGCAAGCAGCAGCACAGTATAGTAATTGATAGACAACATTGAAAGTAGAACTTAAGTAGTATACTAATCGGAATAAAAACCAGCATTGGACACTCAAAATTCATCATCCAGCGGCATTCAACAACAATAGGCAGTAGGCCATGTGATGTGAACATCTGGACGCCTCCTGTCTTGGCCCTCCTTTGCATTCAACAACAGATGAGGCAACATTGTGATCATCATCACTCATACCCATATCCTCCCAATCCACATCCTCGTTCGATGACTGTGATAAAAAGTTCATAAAATCATTCATAAAATAGCGAATACATGATAGCTATGATATGTCACACTACGAAATCATTCACAAAAATGAGAGACATTACACTACAAAACATCAACAAAAAATTAAAAAAAACACCTCACCAAGTCTGCCGGTTTGCCGAGTTCAGGAGCTGACGAGGTGTCGACCAGTTGCATACTCGCCTTCTGGTGTAGAGCCGAAGGCCTTGGAATCGGCCGACTTCTTCCCTCGCTGTAGGACCGAAATGGCGACAGAGGGGGGTGAATGTCGTTCTCTTTAAAATCGCCCCCCGCAAATTTGGAAAATTAATTCTGCTAAAAACTGCAACGCATGCAACACTGAAAAATTCAGCATAAATCAGAGAGTAGTCAGTAAAAATTTCAGCTGAAAATATTACCGTTTGATCTGCATGCAAAATCGTCAAAGATCAGGAAAGAAATAAAAAGAAAAGTGACCAAAGGGTATTGAACTAATGCTGAGAAGGAGATATCCAGCCGAGAGAAACTGAGTCGCACCAAAAGAACAAACCAACAAAATATCTAATAGCAGGGAAAAGAACAAGAAGCAGCCAAACTATTGTGAACTGAAAGTAGACTGCAGAAAGCAAAAGAACTGCAGCTGCCAACGAGGAACTGCACAAAGAAAACTGCAGAAAACTAAAAGCAAACAATGGAGCAGCTGCCGAACATCACAAGGACTGCAGACCACAAATGCATAGACTGTTCTTGCCCAAAAATCTGAAAAGGTAAAGTAACCGAGAAGCAGGAGACAGACCTTTCTCCCAACTGAAAGCAAAGGGAGGCTGCAAGGAATAAATCAACAAGATGCAAACTGAAAATAAATTCAGTACTTAAGAGACAGTCAAGAAATGTTAACCTGTAGCCAAAAACAAATAGTGAAGTGCAGGCTGAAAATGGTTTCGGTAGTGATCAAGGAAAAAAGAGTCAAAAGCAAAGAAAAGAAGAATCAGTGCCTGAGCTGCTCTGCCTTTCAGTTTTCAGAGGACTGAAGATTTTTAATACAGAAAATACTGAGCAGAACTGAGAAGCACAATCAAATGCTGCACTGGTCGATCAAAATAAACAAGAGAATTAAGACCAACTGCATGCAGTCCTACTCTGGCCGAAACAATGCAGGGAACAAGAGTCTTTGCCAAACCAAAAGATGCTAGAAGCCAACTTGAAGCAAACAGAGACCAGTACAAATCGTCAGGAAATTTAGAACTGAGACAGAACAACCTCAAATGAATTCTAAGCCAAATCTCATCCCAAGCTATGAAGGGAATCAACAGGGACCAAGAACCCTAGAAATAAAGAGGAGGAACAGAGAGGAAATAAACTTTCAGATTTTCATTTCCAATCAACAAAGATTACAAGAAGTCCCCATACGCATGAACATTCAAGCAAGGGAAATGACTACAAAATACTCAATCCATTCTCTCCCTCTCAATCCTCAAAAACACCAAGAGCCTCACAAGCTTCTTGGGAGGAACACAACACACACAAAGATATGAATAAGCTCACAAGTGTCCTCGGGGTATGCAGCCCTCACCTCTATTTATAGCCCTTGGCTAACGGGTCTCCAACCCGTTCGCCGGCTAAACCCTAACGGCGCCGCCTCCCGCTTGTGCAGCCTTGCGAAATTCCCGCCGCCTCCCGCACCTTCCGGAAGCTTCCGCCCTTGCCTCGCACGCTCCGCAACCACGCCGAGTCCTCGCCGCCTTCGACACATCATGACCGTTCGACCTCGCGCCACCGCGCCTAGTCCGTCCACCGTGTCTCGCCACGACTCCGCCTCCCCCGCAGTCACACGCACAAGAAAACACGCCACATAGCACCGCCGATACATGAACGCGCAAATAGCATTAGCAAGATCAAACCTGTCGCAACAATGGAATATACATCCTAACCCATACGAAAAAGCATGAAGTTGAGTTTGAAGAGTCCAACATGGTCTAAAGAAAGAAATGAAACTCATGACCATGTCGACAGAAGGAATCAATAGAGCAACTCAAGAAAGAGTAAATTGTTCTACAAGCTCTAGATTCCCAAAAGACTTTTTCTCCAATCTATTCTCCCCCTTTTGGCAATAAACACATCAAGAATGCAAAAGAGAGAATAAGTCACAATGATGGATGAAATGGCTGAAGTTTGTTTATTCTAAGCATTTAGAGCCATGAGAATTATCCAAAATGACCATAATGTATTACACCAAGCCAAAATTTGATAAAAGGCTAGCTAGATCATGACAAAATATATATAAGACAGCTAGAAGCAACTAGATGACAATATGAATTTTAGTGCATTTCATGAACATGTCAAGTCATCAATAAGTAAAGTCTAGCTAGGGATATCCAAGGATGATGCAAGCCATGTCAATCAAGCTAAGCGGAACCAAGAATCTAATATCGAGCCCAAATAGAGTGTTTATATACTCAAGAGTGAAACAATGGTTCAAGTACTTGATTCTTTTGATAACTCAAACAAATTGAGCACAAATGACATTTTTCTTTTGAAGCTTATGGTTGTTTTCAACCAATTTTTTATCATGTGCTAGATCTCAAGCCATGCTGCGACTACTCCAAGCAAGAAGCTTAAGAAGATAGTCTAGGTCATCCAAAACTCTCCCCAAGTTCATGCCTAGTGCAATGGCAAGCCGTCTCGTGAGAAAGAATTGGTGAGATCAGTTTTTTTCGCACAGAAGAGATCTTTTTGTCTCTATTTTTTTAACAAGTTGTACAAACTCATGTTACATCAAGAGTTTAAGACAGCTCAAACTAAGGCTCAAAAGAGATTCAACGCTCAACTCAGCCTATTTGACATGGCATGAATCATAAAGGATAGCTCAAGAAAGACTAAACTCAAGTGCTAATCATGACAAGTTTTTTAGTTCAAATTGAGCAAGTTTAATTAATTCATCATGGCAAAAGCTAGTCTACACATATGAAGTCATGATAGATCTAGCAATTAAACATAAATCATGGCAAGATGTAAAGCATCGTAATCATATCATAACCGGATAATAATCAAGGCTCAAAGTATTTATGTTACAATGCAGAATGATATGCAGAAAATCCAGCCCCTCAACATGTGATGCATCTTTAGTTCAAGTTGAATTACGTCAATATTAAGCTCCGTAAGCTCCCAAATAAACTCCCCTTGAACCAAAGCAATAGGAACGAGAACGGCAAAGAAAACAAAGTCCTTAAAGCATAGATAAGATATAGAGGATACTATGGCTCTGATCGACTCTCATCTACCCCATATGACTCTGTGACTAATAGCCGATCAGAAAACACACACTAGAGAGCAAACACGCACTGCTCACCCGAGGGTGGCCCAACCTCGCTAGAACCTAAAAGAAGTGAGTAAGCTCAATCTAGTGAGATAAGAAACACTATCCCGAAAGCATAAGATAAGAGCAAGAAGTCTAAGCACTCAAGAAGAGACACACTCTAACCTATGCTAGAAGGACTAAAACCCAATGCACCAAAATGCGATGCAATGAAATGAGATGTAAGCATAATCAATATAGTAAAGCAAGAAGGTCCAAAGCTCCCTCACAACAGTCCATAAGGACAAACCACCCCAAGCTCTCCTCAGAGAAATGAAAACCTCGTGCTATCCAAAGGCTTGGTGAAGATATCACCAACCGGTGGTCACTCTCACAAACCGGAGCACGATGTCACCCTTCTCTACATGGTCTCAAGAAAATGATATTCGATATCGATGTGCTTGGTCCGAGAGTGTTGCATCGGTTCTTAGCAATGTTAATCGCAGACGTGTTATCGCAAAAGAGCGGAACACGATCGATAGCAACCCAAAGTCCCGCAGTCGAGACCATCCAGCACTTGGCTACAAAGAATCGGCGCAAAGAACGCATTCGCCTCTGCGGTGGATCAGCAACACCGGATCGCTTCCTCAAGACCAAGAAACGAGAGAAGTGCCAATGAACCGGCAGGTGCGAAGTGCTCTTCCTATCTATCCTCACACCGCAAAGTCTGCATCCGAATAGGCTCTAAGGGATAGACAGGTGAGGAAGAGTACCAGATACCATAGTCAATGGTAGCTCGAAGGTACCGAAGATGCGCTTCACCGCCGGGCGGTGAGATACGCGAGGAGAAGCTCAAACCGCACAAAGACACACGTAAAAGTGTATGTCCGGTCTCGAGGCGTGAGGTACAAGAGAGCCAATCATACTTCAACTCTTTTGATCAACTGGCTCGCCGTCCTCATCTGGGTCAAGTGTGGCCGTAGAAGCCATCGGAGTCGACACCGGCTTTCCATCACTCATGTCGAAACGTCTCAGGAGATCACGGGTGTACTTGCCTTGATGCAAGAAGGTACCTCCCGAGTCTGCTTGATCTGGAAGCCAAGGAAGAAAGTCAACTCACCCATCATGCTCATCTCAAACTCGGTGCTCATGACATCCGAGAACTGTGAAACTAGAGCATGAGAAGAGCGCCAAAGATAATGTCATCGACATAAATTTGGCGAGCAGAAGGTCATTGCTGCCCGCGAATGAACAAGGTCTTGTCAACTTTACCCATCTCAAAATCATGTCTCAATAGATAGGACTTAAGCCTCTCATACCAAGCTCTAGGGGCTTGCTTAAGTCCATACAATGCTTTGGAGAGCTTGAAGACATGACTAGGGTATTTGGGGTTCTCGAAACACGGAGGTCGTCGACATAGACTTCTTCCTCAATGAAGCCATTGAGAAAGGCACTCTTGACGTCCATCTGTAAAGCTTGAAACCCTTAGAAGCCGCAAAGGCAAGCGAATTCTAATGGCCTCAAGACGAGCTACAGGGCAAAGGTCTCCTCGAAATCCGGACCCTCAACCCGGGAGTACCCCTGCAACCAGCCTAGCCTTGTTTCAATGACTACCCCATCCTCACTTTGCTTGTTCTTGAACACCCATTTGGTTCCAATGATATTTTGATCTCGAGGGGCTCAACAAGCGCCCGCACCTTGTTTCTCTCGAAACTCTCTAGCTCCTCATGCATGGCGTTGACCCAAGACTCGCCGATAAAGCATGGCAAACGCCCTTGGGCTCAAAGGAAGCTACGAAGGCGAGTGGAGACAGTAAAAGTGACACGCCGACTTGGAACGTGTGACTCGCTCAAATAGATCTCCAATCATCCGCCGTAAGGATGAGATTTTTGTATATGTCTTGGAGGTCCTGGATGAGATGAAGAAGTGGCCTCACCTCGTTACTCGACGGGTAGGAACAGAGCCACTAGCTCCGTAAGAGCGTAGGTAGGGCGATCGCCTCGAGGTGCGGTGGAAGAAGGCACCTCAAGGGGTGGAGAAGGGACCGGATCGGTAGACAACCCTCATCTCCATCATCCTCATCATCCACAAAGATGGTCTCGGATCGCTCTAGTGAACTCGAGATATCGGGCCTAGTCCCTGACCGCCTCATCGAAAGTTACCTCACGTGTTTCTACCATTTTACTAGACTCGCAGCCTGCACCCTATAGGCCCGCCAAGAAGTCGAGTAGCCGTAAAAAGTCCATCACAAGAACGTGACTCGAACTTATCTAGGTTCCCTGACTTGAATAAAACACTTGCAACCAAACACACGAAAATGAGAAACACCGGCCGCCTGTATCTCAACTCATAAGAAGTGCGGTGCAAGTGTGCCCAAGAAAACTCTGTTTGAAACATGGCACGCGGTGGCTATAGCCTCACCCAAAACTTCCGCGTGTAGAGTACTCATCAAGCATCGCCCGCCATCTCGACCAAGGTACGGTTCTTTCTCTCCACAACTCCATTCTCGCCGAGGGACGATGGAGAAGAGAACGGTGCTCTACACCTGCCTCACCACGAAACTCTCAAAGTAGGAATTCTTGAACTCCGTGCCATTGTCATCGGATCGCTCGTAAGGCACCGGAAGCTCAATAGAAAGCCTCACCGAAAAGACCTCGAAATGTGAAAACGCCTCATCCTTCGAGGCTAAGAAAACACCCAAGAGTACCTCGAATAGTCATCGACCACAACAAGAACGTACCACTTCCCTCCCGCCGACCGCACTCGAGCCGGTCCAACCGTATCCATATGGAGCAATGTCCTGCATCGGTCATAGTAATCGGACCGGAGGATGAGAAGCGGCAACCATCTTGCCGCGCCTGCATGGAGCGCAAACAAGATCTTTGACCATCTTGAGTTTCGCAGACCACTAATGAGATCGTGGCCACTAACTCGGTCAAATGGTCAAATCCAATATGACCAAGTCTCCTATGCCGAAGGAAAGATCGCGGACTCGTAAGCAAGCAAACAACGGAGAGGATCACCGAAGACTCGTAAAAATCAGCACGAAGATCCTCCCAAAACGAGAAATCCCGCAAACCGCACTCACCAAGAATCAATAATTTTGCGCTTGTTTTTCTTAAAACTCACCTCGAAATCGCCATCAGAAGTCGAGAGACCGAAAGCAAATTGTACCGCAGCTTACTAACCAAGGCAACATCTTTTAAAACAAATGAATCATTAATGCACTATACCTTTGGCGATGACTCGCCTGTAAGAGGCGCTCCAAGGTGATCGCCTCATCACCAAGCACGGCAAGGAAGAAAACCAACGGAATCTCCGGTCATGTGTCGTGAACACCCGAGTCTACAAGCCAAACCTTTCCTTCCCCGCCCGCGAACCCGAGTCAACAAGAGAGCAAAGTCTCGATCGGGATAAATCAACATAGATTTTGGCACCCAATACCGAGTCACACGTCGAGCGTAAGAAGTAGTCACGCACGACCGACCTCTAACTACCCTACGCCTCCGTCGCTCAAAGAAGCGTAAGGTCTATGTGCAGACCAAGTCGCTGTCGGGTCCGACCGCTACGGACGAGCGAGTCGCACCCAAGAACAGTCGATCACGCCGCGGGTAGGCATCTCGATGGGGAAAACGAGATCTACCCTCGTGACGGCGAAGTCACGACCGAGGGAGCACGAGGACTAAAAACAAGACTCGAAAAACCAAGTCCCTGTCTCGCCCAAAGCTACCAACAAGAGCAAACCTAGACTCGTGTTGGTCTTAGGTGCACTCAAGGTCCGGGCTGACCACGAATACACCTAAGAGACTCAAGACGGTCTCTTCGCGATCTTGGCGCTTGAAGCAATGGTCAAACAAATGCCCATCCTTCCGATGGTGCAATGATACCGCCTCGAGGGGTCAAGTAGCATGAGATGGCTTCGCCCGAGAGGCCAAGTCGCAGTGAAATTACCTTGTCGCCGAAACCTTGGACAAAGCCCACGATCTAAATTGAACTTTCTTGTTCTTGGGCTTGACCTCGATCACACCTCGCGGCTATGGGTCCGAGCACGGCAGTGGATGTTTCCTCACATCCTCACGGAAATCATATCCTAGACCCCGCTTGAACTTGCAAATCTTTGATTGGTCTAGAATAAGATTGAGATCCTTCTTGCCTCCTACAAATTTCTCGAGAGTGTTCATAAGGCACCGACACTCCCGAAGAGAGAGGTGCAAGAAGAGCAAGGAGGAGGAGAAACAGCAGAAGGTAAGGGAGCAGGAGAACACCAACAGCGAGAGGAAGATCGGCTTGTGCACGCACGTACCGACGAGAAGGGACAGCCCCATCGCTAGCGTGTTGGTTCGCATCGCTAGGCGTCTCTACCTTACCCGGGCTTCTCCCCTTCTCCACAATCACATTACAAGCACAAGGTGGCTTCTCTAGTAGGTCCTTAGTTAGCTTCACACATTTCTCATCCAATGCAATCAAGTTAGATTTTAGTTTGTTACAACTAATGCATGGTGAGCTAACAGGTCTTTAGAAGCAAACCGAGCCAACTTCTTATCATGATCAATCATTTCTTGAAACTGCTTTGGAAACGATTCAAGCTCGCAATCGCTTTAGGACAATTCACACATGAAGCAATAGGCTCAAGTAGAAAAGCTTGTAATTCAAAGAATTTTATGATCCGCCTGCTTTAGGTTCATCTTCAAATTGTTACAACTTTCACAAGTCTCGGCAGATCGAGAAGCAATGTATAAAGACCTCTAAAAGTATTATCCTTATCCTCACATGAGGTGCAAGAAGTAGTCTCAACGGTAGATGAAGGAAAACAATCCTAAACATCTCTAGTTCAATGAGCGGACTAACATTCTCCACCTTAAGAATATCTAGCTCGAGGTCACACTATCATACGAAGTCCTTAGCTTCTCCATATCACCAATCAAGGCGGCATGTATCACATTCGTCACGAGAGGAAGCAGATGTAAGTGAAGTAAGCTCGTGACAATCTAGCTACTTCCTTCTCTAACTCAAGACACCTAGCCTTAGCTCTAGCATGAAATCCACCTAGCTTAAGAAAAGCATGATTGAGCTGGTCATAGGTGGGGCATACCGTCCGAGTCGGAGTACAGCTATTGTCGCTCGGTTCACCGAGGGCCATGAAGCACATGCCGAGAAGTCTTCGCCGCTCTTGGGGTCTTGATCACCCGTCCCGTCGTCGCCGCTCCATCCTTCCACCTCGCCGAGGTCGAGGTCGCCGAACGCGAGAGGACGCGGTGGAAAAGCTTCTTGACCTTCCCAAAGTCGCGAACTTCTTCTTGCCTTGCGTCGAGCCGGAGGCTTTTATTGCGGTTCTTGTCGGTGTAGTCGTTTTGACCGAACCGCCATAGTCGTTCTTGCCCTTCTCCGCCTTGGGGCTTTGCTCGAATGTGGTTGGGGCCACCACACTCAAAGCAAATCAATGGTCCTCTTCTTTCCATCCCTCCTCCTCTTGTAAGCATGGGAGAACTTCCGAGCTAGGAGGGCCACTGTTCATCCTCTAGTCGCTCTAACCGATCATCGCTACATCACGAGAGCGATAGGGAGAACCCACAAAGAGAATCAGCAGAAGAACCAGAAGCAGCAGTGGGATCGGTGACTAGTGCCATCGATTGAGACTTCGACCGACGAGAGACTATGTCAATCTCGTGAGTCTTGAGGCGCGAGTAAAGCGCGTCAAGAGTCAGGGTCGAGAGGTCCGTGGTGTCCTTGATGGTAGTCACCTTCATCTCCCAAACCCTAAGATCGAGTGCGGAAAGAATCTGTCGAGCGTTGTCCGAGTCGGAGTATGTGAGACCGACGGCTCGGAGGTTGCTCAAAATTTTGTGAAAGCGAGAAAGCACTCGTCAAGGACTCACCGACAAGCATCTCGAATTTGCTTTGTAATCGCTTGAATCGGTCTTGTCGCACCGTTTTATTTGGGTGGTGCCCTCATGGTAAGCATTGAGGGTCACCCAAATATCGAAGGCCGACGCCGTGAGAGATGCGATCAAATTCGCTCGCTCAATCCTCGAATGATGATGTTCCTCGCCTTTGCGCTTGCCTCAACATCGCCCATATTCCGGCATTGATGTTCTCATCGGCGGAACAACAAACCGACCTTGACCTTTCGCCAGATGAGTAGCCTCGAGCCTCGGATGTAGGTCTCCATCCGCTCTTCCGTAATGGAAAATCCATCCCATCAAAGATCGGGGCTTGGTCGAGTACTTGTCCGTCGCCATGGCTCTTGAGACCGGTTAAAGATCTATCAAGAAGAGCTAACCGGCTCTGATACCAATTGTAGGACCGAAATGGCGACAGAGGGGGGGTGAATGTCGTTCTCTTTAAAATCGCCCCCCGCAAATTTGGAAAATTAATTCTGCTAAAAACTGCAACGCATGCAACACTGAAAAATTCAGCATAAATCAGAGAGTAGTCAGTAAAAATTTCAGCTGAAAATATTACCGTTTGATCTGCATGCAAAATCGTCAAAGATCAGGAAAGAAATAAAAAGAAAAGTGACCAAAGGGTATTGAACTAATGCTGAGAGGGAGATATCCAGCCGAGAGAAACTGAGTCGCACCAAAAGAACAAACCAACAAAATATCTAATAGCAGGGAAAAGAACAAGAAGCAGCCAAACTATTGTGAACTGAAAGTAGACTGCAGAAAGCAAAAGAACTGCAGCTGCCAACGAGGAACTGCACAAAGAAAACTGCAGAAAACTAAAAGCAAACAATGGAGCAGCTGCCGAACATCACAAGGACTGCAGACCACAAATGCATAGACTGTTCTTGCCCAAAAATCTGAAAAGGTAAAGTAACCGAGAAGCAGGAGACAGACCTTTCTCCCAACTGAAAGCAAAAGGGAGGCTGCAAGGAATAAATCAACAAGATGCAAACTGAAAATAAATTCAGTACTTAAGAGACAGTCAAGAAATGTTAACCTGTAGCCAAAACAAATAGTGAAGTGCAGGCTGAAAATGGTTTCGGTAGTGATCAAGGAAAAAAGAGTCAAAAGCAAAGAAAAGAAGAATCAGTGCCTGAGCTGCTCTGCCTTTCAGTTTTCAGAGGACTGAAGATTTTTAATACAGAAAATACTGAGCAGAACTGAGAAGCACAATCAAATGCTGCACTGGTCGATCAAAATAAACAAGAGAATTAAGACCAACTGCATGCAGTCCTACTCTGGCCGAAACAATGCAGGGAACAAGAGTCTTTGCCAAACCAAAAAGATGCTAGAAGCCAACTTGAAGCAAACAGAGACCAGTACAAATCGTCAGGAAATTTAGAACTGAGACAGAACAACCTCAAATGAATTCTAAGCCAAATCTCATCCCAAGCTATGAAGGGAATCAACAGGGACCAAGAACCCTAGAAATAAAGAGGAGGAACAGAGAGGAAATAAACTTTCAGATTTTCATTTCCAATCAACAAAGATTACAAGAAGTCCCCATACGCATGAACATTCAAGCAAGGGAAATGACTACAAAATACTCAATCCATTCTCTCCCTCTCAATCCTCAAAAACACCAAGAGCCTCACAAGCTTCTTGGGAGGAACACAACACACACAAAGATATGAATAAGCTCACAAGTGTCCTCAGGGGTATGCAGCCCCTCACCTCTATTTATAGCCCTTGGCTAACGGGTCTCCAACCCGTTACGCCGGCTAAACCCTAACGGCGCCGCCTCCCGCTTGTGCAGCCTTGCGAAATTCCCGTTTCGCCCCTCCTGCACCTTCCGGGAAGCTTCCGCGCTCCTTGCCTCGCACGCTCCGCAACCACGTCAAGTCCTCGTCGTCTTCGACACATCATGACCGTTCGACCTCGCCCACCGCGCCTAGTCCGGTCCACCGTGTCTCGCCACGACTCCGCCTCGTTGTCCTCGCATACACGCACAAGAAAACACGCCACATAGCACCGCCGATACATGAACGCGCAAATAGCATTAGCAAGATCAAACCTGTCGCAACAATGGAATATACATCCTAACCCATACGACTAAGTTTGACCAAAATCCGACCGAGCCCGTTGCACCATGCAACGTCTGGGTCCGGACAAACCGACTCAAACTCGACTTTTGGAAACAGATGTCAATTACTCATCACTCACAATGGGATGACCTCCACATGGTCTCTCACTCGCACACGAGACTCTATGCTCCGTTGGTGATCCATAGCATGAGAGTCGGATGGAGGAGTGGGGAAGCACAATGAGGCCGAGGGGGATAGCACGGGATGGGGCCGGGGCCGGGGGGGATGGGCCGACGGGAGTGCACGTGGCTAGGGAAGGACGGGCACGGCGGCAAGGTGGGAGGGTGGGCGGCACGTGGTTGGGGCGGGCCATGCGGTGGGAGGGCAAGCGGTGTGGCGGCGGTGCGGTGGAAGGATCGATCAATGCAGATCGGGAATTTGGGAATGGGAATTTGGGCATGGTGGCCGAAGGGTTAGGGTTAGGTTAGGGGATCAACTCATCCGCAACCGCACCTCCAAGTCAATCGAATGGCTGCAAGCATTTCCAGCCAATCCAACGGCATGATCGTTCGGCCTGGTCCGAACGTCACTGTCACTATCGATCATCCAAAATCGATCGAACGCCGTGGAATGAATGAATGTTCGGAGCGGTCCGAATGTCTCCAAGGCGATCGAACAATCCATTGAAGATCGGACGGCCACACCGCATGACCGACTCCTAAGTCCCTGACTGTGGGCCGCTACACTGCATACATAAGCCACAGCCAGCTCACGAGCGACTTGAGCCCAGCTCAATTTTTTTACAGACACAAAAAAGACTCAACTCGACTCAAAATTTTAGGAGCTCGACTCGGCTCGCAATGAGCTCGAGCCGAGCTAATTTTCCAGCACTAATTTCCCGTCGAGAAAGCTAGTTACGAAAACGGCTTTTAAAGCAAAAGAACAGGCGCAGCGGGCCTCTCCGCAGCCATCTCAGCCCCTAGCAGCTCCTCAGCCATTTCCTCCTCTCGACCGGCGATGGAGGGCGGTGGGGGGTAGAGGTGGCGCTTCGCGTCGTCGAACCCGGCCTTGGCGGCCGCCGACGAGCGGAGCGTCATGCGGTACCTCCTCCAGCTCCACGCCTGCGTGGACGAGCGCGGCCCGCTGCCCGTGATACATCTGAGCCACGGGGACCCCTCGTCTTCCCCCTCCTTCGGCACCGCCACCGAGGAAGCCGTCTCCGCAGCCGTCCGCTCCGACGAGTACAATGGCTACTCGTCCCCCGCCACCGCCCTCCCCGGCGGTCCCCGCTCGCCGGTCAGTGCCCGTCTCTTCCTCTCGTTACTATTGTTTCTTGTCACTTGCGTTGTGGGAAGCAACGGTTAGCCTATGTTAATGTCAAGTCATAAAATCATAGCATATAATTTTCATTGGGAGTTCACATAATTTTCACCACAAACCTACTTTGTTTCCTACATTTCTCATGCAATTCCCCTTTATCTATTTCAATTTCATGAATTGGTTCCTTTAATAAATTCGCTTCAAACAAATCATTCTCTTGTCATTAGTAATGGACTTGACATAATCATTGGTTATGTGTAATTCAAATAGAAGCAACGGTTCATGAAAATACTTCGATTGAAAAATAGCAAAACAAATAGATATTTTGCTTTGTCTTCTTTCTGTTCCCATTCATTTTTTCCTGCTTCCTTTCTCTAAATTTTGGCCGTGTCATATGATTAAATGTAAATACTTATTATCTTAATTTGATTTTTAGTGCTGAAGAAGGATTTAATTGAAACGTATATGAAATATGATGGAACCGATTAATGAAATTGTGTGGAAAGATGTCATATGGAAAGTTAAGAAAAGAAGTGTGGAACATGCTGAAAACTAACCATGCATACTTGTTTATCATTCAACAATCACCAAGAGTCTTTCCTCACAGTACATGATTTATGAAAATATTTCCTGTGTGCTGTTTTGAGTAATAAGTGTGTGCTGTGTTGCTTTTGTTGATGCTGTCTGTTGCAACTCAGAGCTGTTGCAGAGTACCTATCCTGTGATCTCCCTTAGCTTTCCCCTGATGATATTCTCCTAACTTCTGGAGGTACCCAAGCAATTGAGACTGTGATGTCCGTTTTTTGCCAACCAGATGTCTATATTGCTTCCAAGGCCTGGCTATCCAAAACATGAAGCACATGCAGTGTTTCATAGGATGGAAGTACATCATTATGATCTTATTCCAGAGAGAGGATGGGAGGTTGATGTGGAAGCTGTTGAAGCTCTTGCAGATGAGAATACTGTTGCAATTGTGATTACTAACCCCAGCAACCCTTGTGGTAATGTGTATACCTACGAACATTTATCCAAGGTTAGTTTGATGTTTGTTTTGTGCTATGTAACCTTTCTTTTCTTTTATTTGTTGCAATAGAGCTTATGATGTGCTTGCATGTTAAATTAGATTGCAGATACAGCAAGCCAGCTTGGTATTTTAGTCATTGCTGATGAAGTATATAGTCACCTTGTCTATGGTGGCACTCCTTTTGTGCCAATGGGTGTTTTTGGAGAGACTGTTCCAATATTCACTTTGGGAGCAACTTGTGATCCTAAAGGCATTCTGAAAGAAACCTAGTAATCTTTTAGCACATCTGTTTCTTTTTGTTGCAGTGGAGGCCTGAAGGGGACAAGGGGTACAATGAATAATATGGTTTGCTTCAGGTTGTTATACTTCTAGTGAGTTCATATTTTTCTTATTGATGCTTAATTACTACTTGAATGTGAGGTGTGACTTGTGAAGTATCTCTCAGCTCGTTCTGCATGTTTTTCCCATCTAAAAATTCCTATGAGAATTAGTTGCTTCCTGTAGGCTTCCCACCTACTGGAACTTTAATTAGTCAGATATATTAATTTCTCCGGATGTGGTAAGGACTAAGGATTGCCGATATATTATAGCAAATTGCTTTGTCCAAATCATTCTACCATGTTGAGGTAATTTCAGAAACTCTCAATGCGAAGAGTAAGACGCATGAGGGAGCTTCATGTCAGTGTTAGAATACTGCTCCAAAAAGTGCCACTCAAGGAAACGCCAGTACGCCACTAAAATCGTCGTAATTGGTGAAATGCCACTCATTTTAGCGTTTGATATATGAAATGCAACTCTTTTCCTTTTTCAGCATTTTTGCACATTTTGCCATTTCTTCCCATGTGAAATGTCTCTTTTGCCCACTAGGTCTGATTGCCCTCCAATCCAGGCCAGCCCTTCCTGGTCCAACCAAGCCATATGGGACTCATGAGATGGACCAGTGGAGCCGGACCTAAGGAGCCCCATCGAAGCCTGCAGTCCACCCACCCCCATGTGTCCCTCGTTCCTGCTCCCTCCCCCCACGACTCCTTGGAACCGTGTCGTGGTATGCCGCCATTGTGCCATTCGCCTCTGGCTGGAGATTTGGCAGGACTGCAGGAGTGAATTTCAGAATGATCATCATGCTCGAAATTTCCATGCTCCTCTAATGCGGCATCCTTTGGTTCGTGAGCGATGACATCAAGGGCAGGAAGAATGGTAGTTGAACTAAAAGAACAAGGTATCATTCCTATTAGATGGGGGACTAAGACTTTGTTATAGACTATCTATTATATTTCTCTAGCAGTCTGGCGTGCTTGCATTTAATGAACCCTCAGTGCCATTTTCTGCTAAACATGCATTCTTCCGTTTCTTCAACTGTAACTTACAGCTTCTGCATTGCCTTTTCAAGTGTTTATTGTTCGCTGGGTATGATTATGGATTCAGGGAGGGTAAAATCTTTATTTGATCTTTCCAGGGTAGAATACTCCACCCTCTGCTCTATTTTCTTTTGATTGCTTGTGCCAGTGTGCTTGTCTGAACAAGAAGAAAGAATGAAGGTAACATCACAAGTGTATACTGATACACATATGACATATGTAGTTGCAAAGACTCTTCAGTATTTCTTAACTAGAAGAAACATAGCATGTGCTAATAGACAACAAAATCTTAATCAGAACTGATTGCAATCTTCTCATGTTGGTTGGAAAAATTGCAACCCAATAATTCAGCATTGGACTCCACTGCTACCTTAGTGGCCGAGGTGGATGCTGATGGATAGCGGCAGCGACAGTGGGATGGGGGCAGCATCAACGCCGGCTGCATGAGTAGCATCAGGAGTGACAGCAGCGATGGAGGATGGGGACCTGTCATTTTTGTTGGAATAGCAGGGCCATATGAGAGCTGGCTCGGTTGGACTAAAAGGCTGGACTGACGGCGGAGGGCAATCCGATCCAAAGAGCAAAAGAGACATTTTGTTGAGGGAAAAATGGCTAAATGAAGCGAAAAAGCGGAAAAAGGAAGAGAGTGCTATTTTGTAGATCAAACACAGAAATGAGTGGCATTTTACCAACTACGACAATTTAAATTGCATTTCCTTGAGTGGCATTTTATCAATTTTCCCTTTACTTAATTTTTTTACTGAGTAATTTATATGGTTTCCTATTTGTGCTGGCAGATACCTAATGCTCGTTGGCATAAATAATGTTTCAGGAAATTTCCCATTTTGGAGTTTTGTGCAAACTCATTTTTATGTCAACTTTTGTTTTATTTTCTTTAATTAGTCTTTTGCGTGGTATTATTGTTTTAATATGACTTAACTAATACATTTGCTCTCTCTTTTATATTTAATTGAATTTGTAATGCTATGTCTATTATTAGGTTTCTGATTCACTCAGAAGTTTCCTAAATCTAGCAGCAGATCCTGCAACATTTGTTCAGGTTAGTCAATTGATTTATGTCAATCACTTAATCATCTATGGTATCCAGATAATTGGCTATTTAGCAGACATGGTTTGTTCCTATTTCTCTACTTTAGCATAGGTATTTGATGGAAATATTACATGGTAGATTGGCATTCTTTTTATTTATTGCACTACACAGCGAGAGTTGAGTTGTATACTGAGGTTTGCATCATGACATCTCTTTGTTGTTTTCATTTACTTGACTCTTGCTATATTCTTTCATTTCTTTCTCTACTTATTCAGTATATTTTTCTTTGACTCTCTGCCATCATGGGGCCGCTATTCAAGAAGACCTGTTGACTTTATAGGGATAATCCATCATCCTACATGATGCACAGACTGTAAAAATAATGTGATAATTTCTATGTGTTTTAGTTATACTAAGTTAAGAGTGTGACTCCAAATTTAATAATAATGTAAAATGTGACACTTGGCTGAATTACAATGAACAAACACCCATCAATACAATGTGTGGGACTGTTCAGATCTAATTACACACCGTCCAACTCTTAAATTTACGTATATATAAGGCTTATACCATAAGCTTTAGATAGTTTTGGCCTACAAAATTAAAGTTTTGCCCTGCATCATGTATCAATTTATTTGGGAATTTCTTCAGTACCTAATGTTCGTATATAACTATACATACATGGATGGGGAGCTCAAACAATGCTTTCTGGTAAAAACAACTATTATTTTATTGCAGACTGATTGTTAGCTTAAGGAAGTATTCTTCTGCAGGTTGCTGTTCTGACTGACGTTTTCTTATAATGAACCCTCATTTTCAAGTTTTGAGTAGTCACTGAGGTGCAGATTATTCCCATCATCTTATTGTAAAGGATTGAGAATAGCTTATCATCTAAGTTATCTAGTCCATTCACCAGGGAGCAATTCCTAATATTATCAAGAACACAAATGATGAATTCTTCAGCAAGATTGTCAAGTTGTTAAAGGAGACTGCAGAGATATGTTATGGCGAAATGAAGGAAATCAAGTGTATTACCTGTCCCCACAAACTAGAGGGATCCTTTTTTATGATGGTAAGGCAAATAGAGAACATTGTTTATATTGCTTGAAAGTTGAAAGCAGCTAGGCTAACACCATGTTCTGCAGGTAAAACTGGATGTATCACAATTCTCAGACATTTGTGATGACGTATATTTCTGCAGCAAGTTGGCAAGCGAGGAATCAGTCATACTTTTGCCTGGTATGTGGTTACAGAATAATCTAATAGTTGTTTACGTCAAGCATCAAACGCTTGTCTTTTTCAGGCATATTTTTGGCATCTTTTGTGTAAAGCTGTGTTAGTGCCACACTGGCAGGCAATGCTGCGAAAAACAGTAAACTGTACTCGATTTGTCACCCACCTTTTAGTGATTAACTGATTATATTGTGTAACTGGCAATTATAAGGCCTAACTGACAGATTTGTTTTATAACAGTGCTGGCCGGAAATGTGCAGAAAAGCTGTGTGTCTTGTTTTGTTTCAGAGATGTTCTGGGATGACATATTTCCATGTTTCGTTTTTTCTCCAAATAACCACTTTCAAGTTTTTTATGGTAGAATGTGAGTGACCATTCTTTTTCCTATTTTGTTTGAGAGATTCTGACTTGCCTTTTGCAGGGAAAGCCTTGGGCATGGAAAACTGGTTGCGCATCACCTTTGCTTCGGATCCACCAACACTGAAGCAAGGACTTGAAAGGGTCAGTCCTTTTTGTTAGTGATGTGCCCAAGAAGCAATCATAAACAATTCGGTTTTATAGGCTAAGAGGGATATTGATCTATATGGGATTAGGGTTCTAATGGACCTACAGCGTGGAAGCCCATTAGCATGCTCTATAAATATATGGTGGCGGGGCTGCAGGTAGGTGATCATGCTCAAAAACCCTGGCCGCCACCTCCCCTCGGCCGTATCCCGAAACCCTAGCCGGGCGCGCGGTGCTAGCACACCAGCGCACGGCGTTCCATCCCGAACGTGTGGACTCCGTGGAGGCGCCGCTACTGTTGCTGCTATGCTGATTGGTGAAAAGCGCAAGGCTATTGCGTAGGACGCGAAGAGGAGACATTCAATTCGTGAAACGGTCGACTGCTTCTTCTTCATCAACGCGTATCTACGTTGGACCGGGCTGCTCCAACTCTTCTTCCGCTGCGCAGCGCATCTAGTGGTAACTATCTATGACTTCTTTATACACATGTTTTCTGGTTGAACACGGTAGAAAATCAATTGTTGTAGCTAGTGTAGCCTACCCGTTCTCCTTCACTTTTGCCGGAGGCATCAATTACAAGTCAATGAACGTTCAGAAGTGGTTGGCAACACTGCATTGGATTTCTCAATGCTTGTTGGGGGTTCCTATAGTTGCGTACTTTATTTTCAATGCATAAGCTTCTATCATGTGCAGCATGTACAGTATATACCATGTTTGTACATGCGGCCATGCCTTCCTCTGAATACTGTAACTAAAATCTCTGAAAATTAGATTTATATTTGTTATGGAACTCATATGAAAGACTGTTGCTACTGATCGGCCATTTTGAGCTGAGTGCTGAATGTTTAGTATGTGTTTAACTCTGCAAGCAGCTCAGATATTGTGCTACCTATTGAGACATTGCTGCAGATGACACATTACAGAGTAAGCTAGGGTGCGAGTGACGTGAGGTGTGGTTCAAGAATACCGATCGTGATGATCAATGTGATTGATCTAATGAAAATTGAGACATTTTGAATGGCTCGGATTTGGATTGATTTGATCGGCCCGATGAGATTTTCATAGCGATTTTATAGATGCGATCTATGTAATTCCGTGAGGTTTTAGGGACTGCCGTTGCGTACACGCATAGATTGTTATACAAACACATCCATGTCAGGACGGTAGAATGCGTTCTACGCTTAACTTGTTTTTGCAGGGAATGATGTGAATGGTATGGCATAGATGTATATGTGATGCATTTGTGTTTTGGCGGCCTATGTGTCGTATTAATCACAGCTGGGTTGAGGCTGTTCTTTAATTGTATAACGACCTGCGTGTCGACTTGTGATGCTTGAGCTTCTCGTGTAATTCATTTGCTAGCTATTAGTTGTAATAGTTTAGTTTTTTACCATGAGGCTTAGCATGATGACAAAGAGGACAGGAAGGGTGGCGAAGGACATCACCGTGGATGCTCAATGCATGCTCAATGATCACCTATAAGGGGAAAAACAAGGGTGAGATAAAAATCTCAGCAAGCAAATTGTTTAGCCAGGCTAATTAAACTATAACAATTTAATCATCAACATTTTATTTTCCGCAATGACCACGTTTCTATCCTCAACCTCAAATCACCACCAACGACGGTAAAAATATTAGAAACTAAACATTGTTTGACTACTTTAAAACCTCAACCACTACCACTATCAAAGACAATAAATCATATTTATGTTTACCTTACTACTTTATTATTTCTCACATCCACAACTGCTATCAACAGTTACTACAAGAGAAAAGAATCTTATGTTATAATCACAACCCCTACCATACCATAAGAGACAAACTCTATTACACGACCACAGTCACATTCTTCATACCATAAGTAACTCACATGAGCTAATTCCACATTATAACTATAAAGTTGTATTTCACTACAAAATAACTTCACCACAATACATTGTATAGGTATGTAAATAATTTTTTCACTGCATCCTTACCCAATAAGGTAAGAGTGTGCATTGTACTACGGCAATGTACAATGCTATTCATGCTAATGCTGTTCATTCTATGCTCCACTGCACCTTTTCCAATAGGATAAGAGTGTGCATCGTATTACGGCAATATACGATGCTGTATTGGTACGGTCACAATATTAAGCCATTTACAGCAAATGATATATTTCTGGATTCCTCACTTAAATACCTTCACTTTTCATGTAGATCACATATTTTTATTTTGATCCTAGCAAGGTGTAACTTAATGCGCAAAACATAGGACGTTCTCTGTTCTGGCAATCTGGGTAGTCAGATTCTAACGCGTCCCAAGCACAGTGTAAGGCTCTAAAAATTATTATTTTTATACAGTAGTTAAATTACTGAATTCTCTACATTTTTCTCAATTGCGACCAAAATCATAAAAATCATCTACTACCCCTAAATCACACTTGAACAGCAATCTGTCATAATCTGCACCCCTGACGGACAGCGAGGTTCCCGACCCTGCTACGCCCAGATCCCGCTGCCAAACATTCTGAAAAAAATACAGGAGATGGTTCTCAAAGTCCTCTACAATTTTTCTTTGTGGAAGATCCACAGGAAAAATCGTTTCAAAGGTCTAAAGTGCGCAAACAGACATGCTGCGCGAATTGATCTACAGATAGACAACAAGAAATCCTTAATCGGAGAATCTATTTGCTAATCCCCCAACAATTCTTAGGTTAAGAACCCTAAATTCATCAATAACAGAGGGATTTGAGATGAGGGAGAGTTACCTAGGAGATCCCTTGGGATCACCCCTCTTCTTTCCTTCTCTTCTTCTCCTCCTCTTCTTCTTCTTTCTCTTCCCTTTCTTCTTCTTCCTTCTCTTTCTCCTTTTCACCAATGGACAACAGCTATGGAGGGTGGGGTGTGGCCAAGGGGTGGGAAAAGAGGGGTGGCGGCTAGGGGAGAGGGGAGGCGGCTAGGGTTTTAGGGGAGGGTGCGTCCACCCTTGGGCCTGGAAGGCCCAAGGCGGTCGACCCACTCTTGAGCAAATTTCCACTTAGAGGTTTTATTTATTTATTTTATTCATTTACTCTATTCCATAATTTTTATTTTTCCCTTCCCGCGATTTACCGAAAAGCCGGCACTCCGTGATTAATTTAAAGCCGACGCCGAAACGACGTTCAGGGTATTACAGTGGTACGGTTAGGAGGAGAGCTCTAAGGAGGGAACGGGGATGGAGGAGAAGATGATGTTCGGGGTTTGCTTCCCTAGTAGCTATTAATATTTTAATAAATCACTATTGATAAAAGTATAAATTCACTTATCTATTTTGTTAAGTCATGGACCGATTTATATTCATTCACATGTTTCTATGTTGTGAAGAACCGAAGATCAAATCACTATACTTTTCACCAGCTCTACCCTCCAACTTTTCAGTAGATCTAGATCTATTTACTCCCATGTTTCCTCTCCGGCAATCTCCAAGTGGGAGAGGTCCCATCACTTTGTCGATCAATAGGTTTTTGAGAGGAGTTTCTATATTTTTCTCGATAGTAATTTATATAATTTTTAAAGTACAATTAATAGTGGATAAATATTACCGACCTTTTTATATAATTTAAGATTAGTGCTACTCTCGTTAAAGAGAGCTTAGTTTTTTCTTCTTTTTTTGTACACATCTAGGTGCTTGGCTGCATGGCGCTGTCCTTCACCCAGGCGAGAGCCTTTCTTCCCCGGCGCCGGCACCTAGGTCCTCCTCCTTCCCTATGTGGCCGTAGGTGCTATTCCTTTATTTCCCTCAAACGGATTCTCCAAATCATTGCCCAACACACCAACTCATTTATCTTAAGTTGGCAACTTCGACAATACGATCAAACTGAGTACATCATGCACACCCTTGCAGAGAGACTCTATTGTCTCCACAAAACACATTCTAGCCAAGCCCTCGACCAATGGAATTACTTTATCAGATAATCCCTAAAGCACCTCAATCCCTTAAGGATAAGAACTCGAAATTCATATCACACCAACACATACTCATTTACTGCACCCCAAGGATGCTATCCCGATCATCGCACTATTTGGATTCCACTTTGATCCAGTATTCCCACACAGAGACTATGAGTTTCTAAGGTTCTAGCATAACAAAAGGTAAAGCTCCGACTCAGCTTTCAAGACTCCTACAACAACTCCCCGTATAAAGATATGGAAATCCTCAGGTGAAAACCCAACTATTCCACAATTTACACATACTCAATTGTTAACGCCAACAAATTATTTGGCTCCAAAACAAACATTCTATTTAAATCAAATCGTTCCCAAGGATTATTTTACGAAAACAATATTTCATCGAATGTACCATAAACATCGTGATATTTATGGTTTCCGCAAAAAACATCTACTAGACCACCACTATCCAGTTGCCATCACGCAACAAAGAAAACCTCACAACTCAAATCGGTTGCCCTTTTCTTAGAAGAAGAGGTAAGAAGAAATAAACTCCAGCACACAGAAATCAATTGTATTAACAACAAGATAAAATACTCTTTGCAAGAATCCTCATATCCTCTTACTCCTTCATATTTTCCAAAATGAACACCTTAAATCACTTCATCATGTTCTTATTATCTAAGTAAGATTCTAACTACTTAATCTAGGAAAACCTAATGCATAAGACACCATAATAAAACAAAGCTCTTAAACAAGATGATACTAGATCATGACAATCTCACAAAATATGCTAGTATAAATCTCTTATTAGATTTCATATATTCAATTCTTATTGATGCTCAACTCTAATTTAGCACAAATTAGTTGCACTCTAGTCATTACTGGCAATAATTGATTATTATTTTGTCATAACAGCATTCATGATCATAACTCCATTTTGCAATCATAAAACAATCATGAGCATAGATTCAATATCCCACCTTACGTTCAGAAATTAGAATGAAATAACTTTAAACTTCAATAATACCAGCTTTATAAGACAATATTCCACAAGTCAATACATCAACCTTCATCTATTTCTTTATGCATTTGTCAATAATTTAACATGGCATAAGTTACATGAATTTAGCAGTTGTACGTGCTCAACAAGTATGTAAGGAGAGGACATATTAAAGGTTAATATTACCAAGGCAATATTCCAACACCTCCTAACTTAACCATCTCGAATGGTCAGATTAATTATTTAAGATCAATCAATCCAATCTAGCCGACAAGTTGGGAATTTAAACAACCACAATAATGAAACAATTTTTTTATATTCCTCGATAACTGCATGAGTTCTAAACATGTATTGACAAATTCTTAGCCACAATTCTTCAAGAAACTACAATAGGACAAAATTATATTAATCAACTTTACTTCTAAGGATGTTGGTAGATATTATTTATGCACCACGCTAGCATCTCAACTTGATAATTCACAACTTATCAATTATTTACATAATTGCCACCTCTTACTTAGACACAACAAAACATCACAAAGGGTTGTAACACTTTTTTGAAAAAAAAGAGAGGAATCAAATCTCAACACTCGAAATAACCCCAAAAAAATGCATAGAGCCACGGCTCCCACAAGTTAATGAACTTCCAACATAAAGCTTTGATTTTTTTTTCAAAAAAAAGGTCAAACGAATAAATGAGCCATGTTTTTCAATAAGAAAGATAGAAACGACAATGAAATATCCATCTCGCAACATAACACTAATCACGAGCAACGAAAGCAGCTCATCACAAAAAAGAAACAATATTTGTCTCAAGGACAATTAAAGGCCTACTGGCACCCAACAACTGCAATGAACCGCTATCTCAAGAGAAATTCATTGACCGCAATAGGCCAAGAATTGACCAAAATCAACTCAAGGAAGATAACAACTTTTCTAAAGAAATTCACTCACAACATCTGCAACTAAGTTACCCGAGGTAGCTACATTGCTATCCCCATACTGCGAACAGTGGTATAATCTAGCAATGCCAAAGCAGCAACTACGACCTCTATATGTTATCATTGACTATCCTCACTCATAACAGTTATATGAGCAAATCATAATCATACAAGATTATCTCATAACGTAAATCATCAATACAACATGTCAAAAGCATAAATGCAATGCTTGACCCATCCCATCCTACTGTGCACCAGTATGTCAATTTAATAATTTAATTACCACGGACCTAACGCCCGCTTCGATACCAATCAGAACACCCCAAAGACCCACATTACCCTGGGATGCCACTAAAACCACTCCACAACTAGTCAAATTACAAGATAAAATAATCTGGCAACAAACAAGATAGGATAAGCGGAAGGATAATCAATTAGGCGAAACAGGATAGTGATAACAATTCAATAATTAAAATCAACCTCCAACATGTTAACCAAAAGAACAGTTCACAAATTTAACACTATTAAGTTGAAGTAAACTTTGACGAGATAGCTAGGCAAAAGACTAGAATCACTTTGTCTTTATTACAGCATAAATCTATGATCCAAGTGAATTATTGTGGTGCCGCTCTATCCTTCCTATGCATGCTCAATGATCACCTGTGGGGGGGAACAAGGGTGAGACAAAAATCTCAGCAAGCAAACTATTTAACAGGCTAATTAAACTACAACAGTTTAATCATCAACATTTTATTTTCCACAATGACCATGTTTATATCCTCAACCTCAAATCACCACCAACGACGGTAAAAACATTAGCAAATAAATCTTGTTTGACTATTTTAAAACCTCAACCACTACCACTACCAAAGACAATAAATCATATTTATGTTTACCTCACTGCTTTATTATTTTTCACATCCACAACTGCTATCAAGAGTTACTACAAAAGAAAAGAATCTCATGCCACAATCACAACCCCTACCATACCACAAGGGACAAACCCCATTACACGACCACAGTCACATTCCTCATACCACAAGTAACTCACATGGGCTAATTCCACATTACAACTATGGAGTTGTATTTTACTGCAAAATAACTTCACCACAATACATTGCATAGGTATACAAATGATCTTTTCACAATGCAATGCATATGAATACGTATGCTCTACTCTACTTCACCCTTACCCAACAAGGTAAGAGTGTACATTGTACTACGGCAATGTACAATGTTGTTCATGCTATGCTCCACTGCACCCTTTCTCAGCAGGATAAGAGTGTACATCGACACGGCAATATACGATCTTTGTCTCAGTATGGTCGCGCTATAAGTGCGGCGACATCCACAAATGCAAATGTCATGACATGTTGTGAATGATATGATATTTATAAACCACAAGAATTTAACCACGAAGGTCAACAACTTAATCATCACGAATACTTCCTCTTAACCCACCTGTGTCTCATTAAGCACAATACCAATATTTTATAAGGTCATTGCCACATAACCCACATTCGATTCGGTTCACCAAGATCTATAGGGAATTCTACCACATAGACCACAACATAATCATCAAGAATGCTACCACCACAACCACAAGTATTCACTAAGAATACTACCACCTAGACCACAATATATGAGAGACCATGTGGAGGTCATCCCGTTGTGTATGATGAGTAATTGACATCGGTTTAGTTAAGTCGAGTTTGAGTTGGTTAGTTCGGACCCTGACGTTGCGAGGTGTAACGGGCTCGGTCGGACTTGGTCAAACCTGGTCAACATGTTTAGGATGCATATTCTGTTGATGCGACAGGTTTGGACTCTATTATGCTTTCATGTATCGATCGGTGCTATTTGACGTGTTTCTTGTCTGTGTGGCTGCAGGACGTCGAGGCGGTGTCGTGGCGAGACACGGTGGACCGGACTAGGCGCAGGTGGCGCTGAGGTCAGAACGGTCAGGATGTGTCGAAGACGACGTGAACTCGAGGTGGTTGCGAGTCGTGGACAGCAAGGAGCGCGGAAGCTTCCCGGAAGATGCAGGAGGGGCGAATCGGTAATTTTGCAAGGCTGCACAAGCGGGAAACGGCTCCGTTAGGGTTTAGCCGGCGTAACGGGTTGGAGACCCGTTAGCCAAGGGCTATAAATAGAGGTGAGGGGCTGCATACCCCTTAGGACACTTGAGAGCTCATTTATCCCTTTGTGTGAGTTGTGTTCTTCCCAAGAAGCATGTGAGGCTCTTGGTGTTTTTGAGGATTGAGAGGGAGAGGATGGATTGAGAGTCTTGTAATCATTCCCCTTGTTCTAATGTCCATGCATATGGGGATTCCTTTGTAATTCTTGGTTGGAATGAAATCTGAAGTTTTTCTGTTCTTCGTTGTCTTTCTTTGAATGAATTAATGGCTTTGAGGAGAGAGTGGGTGTGAGAGTTTTGTGTGTGTTTCTCTCCATGGATACATGAGATATGAGAGCTGTAGGCAGCAGTATATCTTGGCATCAAACTTCTGTTTCAGTGGATTCGATGTGTTTTCTTGCCGCATGTATCAGTCAGCCACTCCTATTTTCTGCTCAATACCTCATTCTCTTGGCGTTCAGGTTCAGAGGCCCAGCCGAAATTTCCTTGCTTGTTCTGATTCCTATTTCAGTTTAGAATACTTTGTGTTTACTTCTTCTCTCTTCTTAGGATGACTTGTTTAGATTAAAGTCCTATTTTTTGGCATGAGAAAAGCAGCACCTTCAGACATTTGGTGAACCCGGCGTGATACCAACATTTCCATGTTTTTGATTCCATGATTGATCTCTCTTTTCTGCAGACTGGCAGTGAAGGCTACTTTCAGTCAGACATTTTCAGTTTTGCTTTTAATTTCAGTTTTTGCTTTCCTCTTTTGTTTTTCTCTCTTGCTGTCTCTGAATTGCAGTTTCTTTACAGGTCTCGGTTGGCAGTTTGTTTCTTTTTGCTCAATGCTAGTTTTGGCACAATTAAGTAACATCTGTGTTGTCTGCATTCGGCTGTCTAAAACTGCAATACAAAATCAAAACAAAACCGAATTGCCTTCCATTTCTGAACTGATTCTTAGCTTCTGATCTTTTCTGTCTTCTGCCGGAGTGTTTGTTTTATTCCGTCAGCCAATCCTGTTTTTGCTCTCGGTTCAGAACATGCTGCAGTATCTTCTCTAGTACCAATAGCAAAGTTAGTCGCTGTTCTATCTGCAGTTGAACTCTTTTACTTTTGCTTTGCTCCTTTAGTGCTTTTTCTTTTTATGCTTTTGGTGATCTTTGAACATTTTGCATGCAGATCAAACGGCATTATTTTCAGCTGAGATTTGTACTGATTACTCTCTGATTTATGCTGAATTTATTAGTATCACATGCGTTCCAGTTTTCAGCAGAATTAATTTTCTGTGAGTTGCTTCGTTCTGCATCTTGTTAAGTAATCAGTGTACGAATTCTCGGGGGCGATTTTCAAGAGAACGACATTCACCCCCCTCTGTCGCCATTTCGGTCCTACAATTGGTATTAGAGCCGGTTAGCTTTTCCTCATAGATCTTAACCGGTCTCAAGAGCCATGGCGACGGACAAGTACTCGACCAAGCCCTTGATCTTCGAGATTCTTAAAGTACTCGATCATCAAGAACAATTATGTGTATCCACAATTAAACCATCAAGATCATAAATAATTGAATTCTTAAAGTACTACCACATAGACCACATTAAGGAAGCATGTAACAATAACATAGCACCTCAAATTAAGAATATTAATTAATGTGAATGTAGAATGATTAACGAGTTAAACAGTAGCACAACCGCTACGTTTACTTGCCTCTATCGTTGAAGCGAAGCAATCACGTGCGTTCAGGAGTAAAACCACCTGTCCAAAAGGTACCTCTCAGCACAATGCTACAGCATAGAAAACGCGACTTAAGAAGTAGAGATGCCACTAGAACTCCGAACCTACACATAGTCCTCTCCGCTTAACGATTCTTCAATCTACCAAATGCAGCAGCGCTGTTTAATATTTTTTGTATCTTTCAGAAAATTAAGCCATTTACAGCAAATGATATATTTCTGGATTCCTCACTTAAATACCTTCACTTTTCATGTAGATCACATATTTTTATTTTGATCCTAGCAAGGTGTAACTTAATACGCAAAACATAGGACGTTCTCTGTTCTGGCAATCTGGGCAGTCAGATTCTAACGCGTCCCAACCACAGTGTAAGGATCTAAAAATTATTATTTTTATATAGTAGTTAGATTACTGAATTCTCTACATTTTTCTCAATTGCGACCAAAATCGTAAAAATCATCTACTACCTCTAAATCACACTTGAACAGCAATCTGTCATAATCTGCACCTCTGACGGACAGCGAGGTTCCCGACCCTGCTACGCCCAGATCCCGCTGCCAAACATTCTGAAAAAATACAGGAGATGGTTCTCAAAGTCCTCTACAATTTTCCTTTGTGGAGGATCCACCGGAAAAATCATTTCAAAGGTCTAAAGTGCGCAAACAGACGCGCTGCGCGAATTGATCTACAGACAGACAACAGGAAATCCTTAATCGGGGAATCTATTTGCTAATCCCCCAACAATTCTTAGGTTAAGAACCCTAAATTCATCAATAACAGAGGGATTTGAGATGAGGGAGAGTTACCTAGGGGATCCCTTGGGATCACCCCTCTTCTTTCCTTCTCTTCTTCTCCTCCTTCTCTTCTTCTTCCTTCTCTTCCCTTTCTTCTTCTTCCTTCTCTTTCTCCTTTTCACCAATGGACAACAGCTATGGAGGGTGGGGTGTGGCCAAGGGGTGCGAAAAGAGGGTGTGGCGGCTAGGGGAGGGGGGCGGCTAGGGTTTTAGGGGAGGGTGAGGGTGCGGCCACCCCTTGGGCCGGAAGGCCCAAGGCGGTCGACCACTCTTCAGCAGCCCACTTAGAGGTTTTATTTGTTTATTTTATTCATTTACTCTATTCCATAATTTTATTTTTCCTTCCCGCGATTTCGAAAAGCACTCATGATTAATTTAAAGCCGAGCCAAACGACGTTCGGGTATTACGGTGGTACGGTTAGGAGGAGAGCTCTAAGGAGGGAAGGGGGATGGAGGAGAAGATGATGTTCGGGGTTTGCTTCCCTAGTAGCTATTAATATTGTAATAAATCACTATTGATAAAAGTATAAATTCACTTATCTATTTTGTTAAGGTATGGACCAGATTTATATTCATTCACAAGTTTCTACGTTGTGAAGAACTGAAGATCAAATCACTATACTTTTTCACCAGCTCTACCCTCCAACTTTTCAGTAGATCTAGATCTATTTACTCCCATGTTTCCTCTCCGGCAATCTCCAAGTGGGAGAGGTCCCATCACTTTGTCGATCAATAGGTTTTTGAGAGGAGTTTCTATATTTTTCTCGATAGTAATTTATATAATTTTTAAAGTACAATTAATAGTGGATAAATATTACTGACCTTTTTATATAATTTAAGATTAGTGCTACTCTCGTTAAAGAGAGCTTAGTTTTTTCTTCTTTTTTTTGTACAGATCTTGGTGCTTGGCTGCATGGCGCTGTCCTTCACCCAGGCGAGAGCCTTTCTTCCCCGGCGCCAGCACCTAGGTCCTCCTCCTTCCCTATGTGGCCTTAGGTGCTATGCCTTTATTCCCCTCAATGGGTCGGTGTGCGTCGGCTCTTCTCCGTGGCCACCGTTGACGTTCGCACTTCTATGTGGTCTTAGGTGCTACTCCTTTATTTCCCTCAAATGGGTCGGTGCACGTCGGCTCTTCTCCGGCTGGCCACCGTTGACGTTCCCACTTTCATATCTTGCCCCAGAGTTCAAGTTTTACCACCCTCACAAAATACCAACTTCTTGCTTCGGTGCTCCTTCCGCCAGAGTAGGCTGCGAGCTTTTGTATTTATCTTCGATACTAGCTGAAGAAAGCTATGAGACCTGTCCATCATCTCCGCAAGGCTATCGCTGGCCACCACTAACATCTCGCAAAATTATCATCGAGTCTCCACCGTATCTTCCGCTATTGTTGGTCTATTTTTTTTATCCTTCCTTGTAATCATGTTGGGTTATCAAAACCAGTTTTGGATTTTTATTCAGGGGTCCAGTAAGATCGGTAACACCGATTTTTGAAAATTTTATGTACTTTTCAGACTAAAATTTGTAAATAAAAATTGGCCAAAATCGGTCTAAATAATAGGAACATTAGAATAAATCAGATGAACTAGGAGTAAACAAAATATTTGGGACCGGTTTATACTCTAACCGAGGTGCCTGGTAGAACCATTTTTATTGATTTTCGACCAATTTTTTTATAATACTAAAATCATTCATCCATCGGTGTACCGGAACATCAGCAATATATTATTTAATATATCATTGTTATTTTCAGATCATTGCCATTATGTTTTCATCTATTTATCTATTGTTCTTGGTCACAATGATGACGCGTGAGTAATTCCCTAAGGGTTAAGAGTTGCAGATAGCCATGTAGCAATAGAGATTATGAGGATGCTCTAACATTCACGTATGCTTTTGTATTTATCTTCGATACTAGTGTTTGTCTATTTTTCCTCTATACTAGGGCCATGATCGTATTAGCTTTTGGTTCTGGCTTCTGCTTGAAGAAACTAGAAGCCAATATAAATACCCAGCTTCTCAAAGTGGCTTCCTCACTTCTCTCACTACGTCTCGCTTTAGGGAAAAGACATGGGTCATGGGTGCATTACACACCTCGCTCTCACTCCCGTCTCGCGTACGTATCTCTTCCCTATTTTTTCCATTGCTCATGCCTTCATTTTAAATATTACTCTTTTTAGTTACTACTATTTATTTTTAACTAAAATTCATCAGCCAAAACCAATACGAACGCTTTTAGGACTAAAAGGGTCTCAATGTTTCATAGGTCGGCATAAGATAATGTAACAGCAAGGGTGTGTTTGGTTGAGCTGTGGCTTCGAAAAAATCTTTGTGTGTGGGGGTCATGGAAAAGTCAGAGGTTGTGGGTTGTGGAAAAGCATAAGTTGTTTGGTTCAAACAAGTATAAAACTTACCTCCTATCTCTATTTTCCTTGAAACAACTGTGAAACAGCTCTCTATTTTCACCATTTCAAAAGCAGAAAGCCAAAAGCCAAAAGGGGTCCAATGTGCTTTCAAAATGACTACCCAAAAGTAGTCGCTCGAAAAAGCACTTTTTGCACCCTTTGGTTGGCTTTTGGCTTTTTGGAAGCAAAAGCAGCTCCCAAAAGCTCAACCAAAGGCACCCTAAGTGAGGCGAGAAAGGTCGGCGTAAGATAAGGTAGCAGTAAGTGAGGCGAGGAGATCAACTGGTAGAGTAGATGACAATGAAAGCCATGTAAATCGGCTTCTGGAAGCGAGTCACTTGATTTCGGTACAACGTAAAGCCTAAGGTGTTGGTCACGTGAAAGAGGAAGATTTGTCTTTGATTTGCATCCATGGTCAAAAAGGAGGAAATTGAACATCCTCCATTGGTAGTGTCAAACATCTAATCAGTCTGAACGCGATTGGCATGGGAGTTAAGTGCGGGCATCATCAAAACGTGCATTAGCTGCCACGCCTGCTTCCCAGCGTGCAAACATCGATAAGACTAGCTAGGTAAACGTCGCGGCACGTGGCATTAGTTACCATGTGGATCGAAGTAAAAGAGACGATAATTCGTGAGGAGTTTCTTAAAAAAATCGAGGACATACTCGTAATTTCAAGAAAGCCAAAGATCTTTTTCGCAAAAAATCGAGGATCTATACGTAACTAAACGAGGACCCGTACGTAATTTTAGAAAACCACGGGGTGCTATCCAACAAAGAATACGCAATTCGGTAAAGCGGAGAGCCGTTTTCGCAAAAGAAACTTGACAAGGACCTTTTCGCGATAACGGAGGACATTTACGTAATTCGAAAAATGCAGGGATTTCTTTGCGAAAAGGGTGATGTGGACACAGCCAGAGGCCGGGAAGTCCCCCGGCTATAATCTTTACTATTATAAAAGAAGGAGTTGGTGGTTGGTCCGTCCTTCACTCTTCTCTTCTCAGCTATCCGATTTGATCTGGACCATCGTCTCTCTCCTCCTCTCTCTCTCAGGATACAACCGCCCAGCCCCTCCACTTTTTCTATCTCTTCGTGCATTTTGGCTACCCTTCTCTCTCTGTCGCTTGCTTTCCAATGTTTGATGTATGCAATTGGTCAGGTAATAAGTTCCGTCTCATTATTTTTATAACTTCATTGCAACGCATGTGTCTCTAACTAGTATAGGTATGATGTGAATATTTGAAACGACTCCCGTCCGGCTGGTCCGGAATATCTTGCGTTTCCCAACTTTTGAAAATCGAACGATTACTTGATTATTTGAATAAGTGTCATTGCTTAATCTCTTTAATATATAGCACCATTCGCCTCTCGATCTTATGCAACTGTATTATTTGTCCCATTCGTTCAGCATATTATGGAAAAGAGGAGAATATTCACAGCTAAGGAGATATGGGATCAATTTTTTTTGGTGTTGTGCATATATAATCTCATAGATGCAACTTT
This sequence comes from Bonia amplexicaulis, assembly GCA_036346245.1. NCBI lineage: Eukaryota > Viridiplantae > Streptophyta > Magnoliopsida > Poales > Poaceae > Bonia > Bonia amplexicaulis. The sequence goes on from CM070750.1 coordinate 10,855,708, forward strand.
GGTCATTAGTTAATTTCTACAATAATGTGTTTAGAAAAAAAATTGCAAAATTGTGAATGTGCCATTATGATAAATACACCCTGTATAATTTTGTTGTGACTTATTAATCAAGATATGTGTATATATGTTAGTGGCCGGTCTAAAAAAGATATATTAGTGGTCAAAGTTTGGCTAACATACATACAAAAGAGTTTCGAATTGATGCACGGGAGTACTATAATTAGGGTGTGGTAATTCAGCTATTCACTGTTAAAGGGCACTAATACACACCTCATGATAAGATCAACCCACTGATGGTCAAGCGCACAGCATGCATGCTATTCACTGTTAAATGGCACTAAGTACATGTTGTAGATACAAGGGCATATCGGTAATTTTCTAATTGGAAAAGAAATAAAATGGGAAAAGAAAGAGAGAATGACAGGTGGGGCCCACAAGTCAGTGGGGGGCCCACCTGTCAGTGGGCCGACGGAAATAATGAGGGAAGGAGACTTCGTCTCCTCCTGTGGCTTGGCTCGCGTGGCGGTTCAGATGCGAGGCTTCTCGCGAGCGGCGACCGCGTCTCCCGGGGCGACCGAGTCTTGCGGCGGCGATGACGGTGATGGAGGCGCCACCGGCTCGGGTGCTTCGGCGCCAGCCGTGGCTGCAGCCCGCCGACGTCTACTCCGCTCCCCTACTTAAGCCGCGTCCCCTCTCTTTGGTGACCGGATGAAAAACGTGAGTCTTCTCCTCTCTGATCTAAAATCTCTCGCCGTAGTTCTTTGATTCGAAGTCCCAAGAGCCGTCGGCCGAGCTTTCTCTGGCAGCCATCGGCGGAGGAGTCCAAATCGGTGATCTAGGGTTCTTATTCCGTACGGTTTTCTTGAGTCGTTCTTTGATTCGGCCGAGAGGGAAGGTTGGAATAACACTAGAGATTGATTTGGCTCGGGTTTTATGCTGATTTGTGAGAGATTTGTGATATTCTCTGGTTGTTCTCGTGTGCTCTTGGCCGGAGCGCTCGGTGGTCTTGTGCGGCATCACCTCCAACCCTCGACTCCGGCGTCGGCTTCCCGTGGCTGGAGGGGCATTGTATCTCCGTCTACCTCACTCCTCTTCTGCTGCGGCATACGAGGGTGCTAGGTTTTCTGGGTCAGCGCCTTGTGCGTGCCTTGCCCGGTTGTGATTTCTTCACGGTGATTTTGAGTATCATCACTGCTGTGAGTATTCTGATTCTTGCTCCTTTGCAATCTGATGATAGACTTCATATTCCTGTGAAGTCTATTTAGTGGGAACTTGCGAAGATTGATTCTGTGAAATATTTGCTCTGTGATGATATAAGACAATTCTGAGGTTATATATGAATGTGATGGTAGATTGGTCTTTAGCATTGATTTAAATCTGCTGTTATCTTTTATCACTATCAGTGATCTTGTTATACATGCCGTATTGATCTTTGTCAGTTTTGGTTCTTGGCAGTGCTGACTTTTGTTCGGCTCTGGTCTGCTTCAGTCCTTACTGAACTCTGCCGAAAACTGAAAATCGTAGAAACAGTGACATTCACTGTGAATGTTTGAGAGACTGTTTTCTGAAAGGTTCAGCACTGTCCAGTGAGCTGTTTTTCTTAATTTGTAGAGATTTTGCAGCAGCTAGATTTAATTTTGCTCAATATCTTGGTCTACAACTGTCATATATAATCATGATTAGTTTTGTCATGGCGGAGAGGGCCAAGAATAAATCTTGTGCAACTAGCCTTCTGAGAGCTCTAAACATTATTCACTTTGTTGAACATATGTTAAACAATGTCATATCTGCTATGTTATTAAGGTTAGCATTTCATTTCTCATATTCATTTGAGATTATGCTAATTATGAACTGTTACATGACATATAAATTGAGCATATGTTTAATTTGCAATGACTTAAATGATTCATATATTGATTTGCTGGTTAAGTCATTTCTATGCCATATTTATCATACTTGGATTATTATATTTATTATTGAAATTAAATTAATAATTATGCTTATACCGCATATATTACAACAGTACACACCTCATCATAGGATCAATCCACTGATGATCAAGTGCACAACATGCATAATCTCTCCATTATAACCGTAAAGTATGACTAGTCAACCGAATCGCAAGCTTTTGGACATATGAATACAAGTGCGTAGCTTTGGGAACTCCACTAAATCTATATTTGTTACCATGGATTTACGTAGTTAGAAAAGAACAATTTTCCCATAAAAAATATTCCAAATTTGCACGTACATTTTGAAATGAAGCTTTATAAACTTTAAAAGCAAACTCTTGTTTTAATCTTCTAACTTTGAGCTAGCTTAACTGAGGGCCTGTTCTTTTTGGCTGCGGCTTATGGCTTTTGGTTGAAATTTTTGAATTTTTGCTGTTTACGGTACAGATTACGGAGAGACAGATACTCAATTGTGATTTTGGTTGGTACAGATGTTGGGCTTTTAACATGTAGATCGTTTAACTTGTAGACCCTATCTTGAAAAAATACTCCGTTTGAAAGTTAGGTACTGTAGCAGAAGCTAAAAGCTGATTTCAAAAGCCCAAAAGAACAGACCCTGATTTTCCTTGGGACCTAAACTTTTTGAGTGCCCATTTTTACCATGAATTGATTTTTTTTAACGCATGGCAGCAGTGCTGCCTATTCATTAAAGAAAGAAATAGAGTTACAAGTTATGGGCCTATTTGGCAACGGCTGCGGTTTATGGCTTTTGATTGAAATTTTTGATTTTTGGCTGTTTACGGTACAAATTACGGAGAGACAGATACTCATTTGTGATTTTGGTTAGTACAGATGTTGGACTTTTAATGTGTAGTTATTTAACTTGTAGACCCCGTCTTGAAAAAAATACTATATTTAAAAATTAGGTACTATAATAAAAATTAAAAGCCACTAGTTTCAGAGGAAAAGAAAAGTGCATACACCCGTCCAAATGGGCTTAGCACCTACACACCGTCAATCCCCACGTCGAAAGCACATGGACAAAGAGACTCGCCTCGATGACGACATCACCTTACTAGCTACTCTGGGGGCTGCTAATTTCACAATATGTTTTTTTTTCAAGGATACCACGATGATGCCAACACCTTGCTAGCTACTATGGGGGCTGCTAATTTCACAGTATGTTTTTTTTTGCAAGGATTCAGTCTAAATTCTGCTTGCGTATTGGGAAATTCAGAGACAGTCAGCTGGAGGAAGGCTATGAATGGGACATTCCACTTTGGCATTCTCAGGATGTAGTAGTCTACTCTAGGTCATGTATATCTTTCATTCGTAAAAAGAAAATATTCGCAAAAAAGAAGATCACGCAGTTGTTTCCCAACAGTTGACTTAGGCATTGTTTGGCAGCCCAAAAGCCGTTGGGCGGGAATTATGGACTGCCAAACAAGGTCTTATATGATCAAAAGATTTTTGCAAAAAAATAATTAATTAAAGTAGTTATGGGTGTCAAATTGATACTTCGAAAACAGATATAAAATATACACTACTCCTTCAATTCTGTAAAAAAGAATATTTGTGATATTCATCTCTAAAATTCTCTCAAGTCAGCGCTACTGCACAACAAGATATATACATTGGTCAAACCAATTCGAAAGCAATAAATCCTTGTGACGACTTCCATGTTGCTACCAAAAGTCAGAATCACATACTCTATTGCTGCCAAATGTTAGAATCACATGCTCTATAATTTTTTAAGAGAGTACGAGGAGCACACACATGACATGCACATCCTATATTCACGCCGCACACATGAATGCATCCACTATATAAATTAATTTTGCCTAAATTTCGAGGAAGTAGACCAGACTGGTAACGTTGGAACTGCCATGCTTGTCGAATTAATATTCTGTCCATAATTCAACTTTGGAAGCGCCATGCTTGTCGAATATACTGTCCATAATTCATTGGCAGTTTGCGATCGACTACCTAGTATTTTTTTTCCTATGCCGGTATTTGAACAAATCGCATGCATGCATGCAATGGTCTGTTGCCTGTTGCTCTGGGACAAGATTGCCGTTGTTACCGGTGGAGGGGCCTTTGGCGGCACGGGCTGGGCCGCCCCTGAGTCGGTCGTCGGAGCGGCTATGGAGGCACTTGTTTAAAGTTCAGCTATATATATATATGCCCTGTCGACAGCACAACGACCAATTGCAAACAAGAGAAAAAGAAAAACAGTAAGAGGAAAGAGTCTTTGCACGCAGAGGTAAATTAAAATCTTTGTTTTTTTTGGAACAGTCCTTTTTTGAAATCATTATATAAAATCTCTCTTCTTCCGGTGATCCATTGCTGCAGCCTGTAGTACATTCATCTCCATCTTTCTTCTCTTCTATTCTCTTCTGCTGCTCTCTTGTCCCGGCCAGCATGTCTTCTTCACAGCAGAAGGCAGATGGAGGTAAGATCGATCTTATCTCATGCAGATACGATCTTGCATATGATGCACGTACTCTATGCACAAGAGTCATCGAGTCTTGACAAATCGACTAGCGTCACATGTTGAGAGAAAATTTCACTCTTACGCTTAGCATCGCCCTAGCTAGCTGATACGCGCACGCATATTGTCCTGTTGATTTTTGCTAGCATGCACATATATTTGCTCCAACATTGACTTCTCTCAGCAATAATAACAAATGAGACTTCCAGGAAATTTTTCAAAGGACATGGTGAGGCCTTCAGAGCTCAGGCTGCCGGCGTTGGACATGTCTGTGGCTTGCCCTCGGCTAACACCGGTAGCATCAGCCTTTCCGGCAGCAGGTACATGAACTAATCCATGCCCAAATCACTTTTTTTTTTGTAATTCACAGCAAAATGGTAAAACGTAAGTCCAAGGAAGTTTCACTGTTTATGCTCTGTTAATTAAATGATTAACTTGTGAAAACTAGTGATGAGTTCTCTAATGAGGAAGAGCAAAACCTGAAGGTTAGATTACCAATTAAGTCCCTTTGAAGTTGCTCTAAATTATGTTGATATGGAACCTAACAAAATTAACACATCTGAAATAGCAATTTGCCCCAGCCTTTAGTTAAAAATAAATTAAAATTGCAGGCACTAAATATCAGGAAAATCGGTTCTACCAATCACCTCCGATTAGGCTACAAACCGGTTTCAAAAATTTTATTTATACTGAGTTAGTCCGATTCACTCCGATTGAGGTGATTTCAGCTGATTTTACACCGACTTAGTCTGATTTACTCTGATTTAGCCTAATAAAGTCATCAAATTCCCTGTCAAAAAAAAAAGAAAGTCAGCAAATCTGCAACAGCAATTCTTTCTATCCCTTGATTAGAAATAAATTAACCAGGCAGGAAGTTAACATCAGGATCGTGTACACTACATCAGTATACATATTGAAAAATCAATCACCAGTACGGCAATACCGTATGGATAATTTAATGGGGATGTTATCCCCGCGCTCATCTTGTGAAGACTGACATGGGCCTCGATCAGCCTTGAATACCTTCCCAAGAGTCCTATAAAGCCTCAAAATTCAATGAAAAACTCACTTACGAGAACAGTCTTTATATCATCATCGGGCAAATCACTGTGCATGGAGGTCTCTGTTGCTACATGGCAGGCAGTACTGGAGTGTTTACTGACTAAATATATGTGGGGTTCATCCCAGACCATATTGTTATAGCACTTAACAACTGCTTCAGGATCTTTACGACCACATTTAAGTCGTTACGATCATCTCCTGCAGCCATACGACCACGTTGAAGAGGTTACAACCACCTCCTGAGTCGTTACAACCGTTCTGCTGGTTCTCCGACTACGCTGACAGTCGTTACGACCATATTGTGACCTCTCTGATCACTCCTCACTGCTCCAACCACGTAGTCGTAAACTTCAACTGAAGTTACGACCACGTTCACCGCCTCTGTGCTGCACTTCCTTCGACCACAGTTGATCACCGTAGTCGTAGCTCCTTACGACCACGCAGTGATTCTGTCGACTGCTATGGTCATAACGACTTACGACCACGTCTCCCCGCCGTCTTCTCGCTGTGGTCGTATCGACTTATGACCACGTCTTCAACTCAGTGACCATGGTCGTAACTCCTTTACGACCACGTCTGTGAACACAATGAACTTGATAAACTTCCAGAGCCAAACTGCTCTTCTCTTCTCTTTATTTCTTTCTCTCGACCACACCGATCGCTTGGACTCTCTCGCCCTTCTCGCCTCTATTTTTCATCGTACTCTCTCGGTTACATGGCTCTGCCTTTCATAGCCTGCTCAAAGACTCCAACTCGGTTACGACTACGACTACTACTCGAACTCGACTACAACTATGAAACAGACTCGAACTCGACTACTACCGTGAAGCAAATTCGGATACGACCATGACCCGAACTTGTATACGACCACAACCTGGACTTGTATATGACCACGGCCAAACTCGTACATGACTCCAACCACTCGTACTGGACTAGGTCTACGACCACGACTACAAAAATAAGATTACAACTCTAACAATCACCTCCTTAATCTTGATTTTCCTTCTTGATCACGTTGACCTTCTCTCTTGCTATTACTTCTTCCTTGCATGCCTGCCTGGGCTGGAGCACCTGCTCTGGCTTCCTCCATGAGCACCTCCTCTCACTGTTGTGTGCCATTACTTTCGACCACTATCCTCGACGCTGTGCTTCCTCTCGCCACCTCAGGACGCATCTCCGACTTCCTTCTGCTACCCGTATGAGAGTTCCTCTTGAGTCTCTGCTCGCCACAACCATGCCTGCTGCATGTGGTCGATGTCGACCACCCGAGCCGGCGCCGACCACCGAGACCATGTGGAGGTCATCCCGTTGTGTATGGTGAGTAATTGACATCGGTTTACGAAAAGTCGAGTTTGAATCGGTTGGTTCGGACCTAGACGTTGCGTGGCGTAACGGACTCGGTCGGACTTGGTCGAACCTAGTCGAATGGGTTTAGGTTGCATATTCTGATGACTCGACAGGTTTGATCTCTATTTACGCTTTCATGTATCGGCGGTGCTATTTGGCGTGTTTCTTGTGCGTGTGGCTGCGGGGCGTCGGGCGGTCGTGGCGAGACACGAGGTGACCGGACTAGGCGCGGTGGCGGCGAGGTCGAGCGGTCGTGATGTGTCGAAGGCGGCGTGGACTCGAGGTGGTTGCGGGCGTGCGAGGCAAGGGCGCGAAGCTTCCGGAAGGTGCGGGGGGCGAAACGGGAATTTCGCAAAGCTGCACAAGCGGGAGACGGCTCCGTTAGGGTTTAGCCGGCATAACGGGTTGGAGATCCGTTAGCCAAGGGCTATAAATAGAGGTGAGGGGCTGCATACCCCTTAGGACACTTGAGAGCTTATTCATCCCTTTGTGTGGGTTGTGTTCCTCCCAAGAAGCATGTGAGGCTCTTGGTGTTCTTGATGATTGATGGAGTGTATGTGAGTTCTTGTTTTTAAGCATGTATGGAGATTTAGATAGTGTGAGATTGAGAGAGAGATGAGCTGAGAAATCCCTCCTTGTAATCTTGTATCTCTCCGTATCAATTTTCTTTATGAGAGATCTTGTGCCTTGAGTTGTTCTTGCATTTGAGTTTCTCTTGTCTCTCTGTACTTTGCTTCATTCTTCAGTTTTTCTATCCTGGCAAAGAAATTCTGCAGTTGGAGCCATGATTTGTCTTCTCCTGTTTTGATTGCTCTTTATTTTCCTTTGGCAAGTAGCACTTCTCATCTTTTGTGTTATTTTGTGTTTTGCTTGGTTTCCAGGAAGCTACCTCTGCGTGTGTACAGCATGGTGAAATATGCTGCAACAGCACGAGGCGTTTTGGGTCTGTAGCATTTGATCCTTGAAGTGAGGAGAACAGCTGCTGCTTGGTCTTTGCCTTTCCTCCAGCAGCTAGCTGTTTTCGTTTCTTCTTTTAGTTCCTGGCTGCTTTAATCTGCAGAACTGCAGCCGAATGACTTTGCTTTCTTTGTTTTCAGTGGCTTTTCTTGAATCACTTCTCTTCAGTCAGTCTGTTGTCCGCATGCTGCTATGTGCTGCTACTCTCACCGTTTTAGCCTTCTATTGGTAGTATACGGCTGGATCAGTTTGGGTTGATGTTCTAAGCTTTAGTTGGTTTCATTTTTTGTTGTTGTGCTGTTTTCAATCTTTTTGCATGCAGATCAAACAGCTTTATTTTCAGCTGAAATTTTTACTAATTACTCTCTGATTTATGCTGATTTTTTAGTATCGCATGCGTTCAGTTTTCAGCAGAATTAATTTTCATCTTTTGAAAAATCGATGTACGAGTTCTCGGGGGCGATTTTAAAGAGAACGACATTCACCCCTCTGTCGCCATTTCGGTCCTACAATTGGTATCAGAGCCGGTTAGCTCTTGTCTATAGATCTTAACTAGTCTGCAAGCCATGGCGACAGACAAGTACTCGACCAAGCCCCTGATCTTCGATGGGATGGACTATCCCTTCTGGATTTAAATCAGTGGGCTTTGTTCAAAGGATTTCTGACAGCAAGGTGACTTCACCTGCAGCTTCGGCCTCTCAGAAGGTGAAGCCATCTCATGCTACTTCAGCCTCTCAGAAGGCGAAGTATCATTGCACCTTCTGTCAGAAGGATGGACATTTGATTGACCATTGCTTCAAGCGCACCAAGATCGCGCGTAGAGACCGTGTTGCAGCTCTTAGGCGTATTCAGGGTCAGCCCCAGACCTTGAGTGTACCTAAGACCAACACGAGGTCTAGACTTGCTACTGTTGGTGGATTTGGGCAGCATCGAGGACTTGGTTCTTCCGAGTTTTCTGGTTTTCGTCCTCATGCTCCCTTCGGTCATGACTTCCGCCATCCTGAGGGTAGATCTCGTTTTCCCAATCGAGATAGCTATCCGCGGCGAGATCGACATGTTGCGGTGCTTGACTCGCTCTCCGTAGCGGTCGGATCGACAATGACTTGGTGCATTCACGCACCCTCCGCTTCTTTGAGCGACGGAGGGCGTAGGGTAGTTAGAGGTCAGTCGTGTGTGACTACTTCTTCTGCTCGACGTGTTACTCAGTATTGGGTGCCAAAATCATCATTGATTTACCCGATCGAGACTTTACTCTGTTTGACTCGGCTTCACGGGCGGGGAAGGAAAAGGTTTGGCTTGTAGACTCGGGTGTTCACGACACATGACCGGAGATTCCGTTGGTTTTCTTCCTTGCCGTGCTCGGTGATGAGATGATCACCTTCGGAGATGCTTCATCTGGGCGCGTCATCGCCAAAGGTACAGTGCGCATTAATGATTCATTTGTTTTAAAAGATGTTGCCTTGGTTAGTAAGCTGCAGTACAATTTGCTTTCAGTCTCTCAGCTTACCGATGACGATTTCGAGGTGAGTTTTAAGAAAAACAACTGCAAAATTCTTGATTCTTCGGGTAGTCTGATTTGCGGGATTTCTCGTTTTGGGAGGATCTTTCGTGCTGATTTTTACGAGTCTTCGGTGATCCTCTCCGTTGTTTGCTTGTTTACGAGTCCCGCGACCTTTCCTTCGGCATAGGAGACTTGGTCATATTGGATTTGACCATTTGACTCGAGTTAGCGGCCACGATCTCATTCGTGGTGCGCGAAACTCAAGATGGTCAAAGATCTTATTTTCACTCCATGCCAAGACGGCAAGATGGTTGCCGCTTCTCATCCTCCGGTCCACGTTACTATGACCGATGCACCGACATTGCTCATTATGGATACTGTTGGACCATTTCGAGTGTAGTCGGCAGGAGGGAAGTGGTATGTTCTTGTCGTGTCGATGACTTCTCGGTATTATTGGGTGTTTTCTTGGCCTCGAAGGATGAGACGTTTACACATTTCGAGGTCTTTTCGGTGAGGCTTTCGTTGAGCTTCCGGTGCCTTACGAGCGATCCGCGATGACAATGGCACGGAGTTCAAAATTCCTACTGAGAGGTTCTGTGGTGAGGCGGTGTAGAGCACCGGTTCTCTTCTCCACACGTCCCACGAGAGAATGGCGTCGTGGAGAGGAAGAATCGTACCTTGGTCGAGATGGCGGGGCGATGATCGATGAATACTCTACACGCGGAAGTTTTGGGTGAGGCTATAGCTACCGCGTGCCATGTTTCAAATCGAGTTTTTCGAGGGCACACTTGCACCGCACTTCTTATGAGTGAGATATGGGCGAAAGCCAGCGTCTCTCATTTTCGTGTGTTTGGTTGCAAGTGCTTTATCTTGAAGTCCGGGAACCTAGACAAGTTCGAGTCACGTTCTTGTGATGGGATCTTTCTAGGCTACTCGACTTCTTGGCGGGCTTATAAGTGCAGGCTGCGAGTCTAGCAAAATGGTAGAGACACAGTGAGGTGACCTTCGATGAGGCCGATCCGAGGACTAGGCCCGATATCTCGAGTTCTTTAGAGCGATCGAGACCATCTTTGTGGATGATGAGGGCGATGGAGCGAGGGTTGTCTGCCGATTGATCCCTCATCCACCCCTTGAGGTGCCATCTTTCACCGCACCTCAAGGCGATCGCCCATGCCTTCGCCTCCTCCGGAGCTAGTGGCTCTGTTCCTGCCGTCGACTCACGGTGAGGCCACTTCTTCATCTCTTCTGGACCTCCTAGACACATTCAAAAGATCATTCTGCGAGCGATTATTGGAGATCTCTTTGAGCGAGTCACTCGTTAAAATCTGGTACATCACTTTTTGTCTCCATTCGCCTTTGTTGCCTCCTTGAGCCCAAAGGCGTTTGTCATGCTTTATCGGCGAGTCTTGGATCAATGCCATGCATGAGGAGTGGAGAGTTTCGAAGAAACAAGGTGCGGGCGCTTGTTGAGCCCCTCGAGATCACAATATCATTGGAACCAAATGGGTGTTCAAGAACAAGCAAAGTGAGGATGGGGTAGTCATTCGAAATAAGGCTTAAGTCCTATCTTTTGAGGCATGATTTCGAGATGGGTAAAGTTGACAAGACCTTGTTCATTCGCGGCTTGGCAATGACCTTCCGCTCGCCAAATTTATGTCGATGACATTATCTTTGGCGGCTCTTCTCATGCTCTAGTTTCACGGTTCTCGGATGTCATGAGCACCGAGTTTGAGATGAGCATGATGGGTGAGTTGACTTTCTTCCTTGGCTTCTAAATCAAGCGGACTCGGGAGGGTACTTTCTTGCATCAAGGTAAGTACACTCGAGACCTCTGAGACGCTTTGACATGAGTGATGGAAAGCGGTGTCAACTCCGATGGCTTCTCTGACTTCTCTTGACCCGAGATGAGGATGGCGAGTCGGTTGATCGGAAGAAGTACCGCAGCATGATTGGCTCCCTCTTGTACCTCACGCCTCGAGACCGGACATACACTTCTCTGTATCTTTGTGCCCGGTTTGAGCTTCTCCTCGCGTATCTCACCGCCAGCGGTGAGCGCATCTTCGGTACCTTGAGCTACCATTGACTATGGTATCGGTACTCTTCCTCATCTTGTCTATCCCTTAGAGCCTATTCGGATGCGAGACTTTGCCGGTGTAGGATAGATAGGAAGAACACCGGGCACTGCCGGTTCATTGGCACTTCTCTCGTTTCTGGTCTTGAGGAAGCGATCCGGTGTTACCTGATCCACCGCGAGGTGAAATGCGTTCTTTGCCCGATTCTTTGTAGCCAAGTGCTTTGGATGGTCTCGACTGCTGCGGCACTTTGGGTTAGCTATCGGCCGTGTTCCGCTCTTTTGCGATAACACGTCTGCGATTAGCATTGCTAAGAACCCGGTGCGGCACTCTCGGACCAAGCACATCGATATCGATATCATTTTCTTGAGACCATGTAGAAGGGTGACATCGTGCTTCGGTTTGTGGAGGCCGACCATCGGTGGTGATATCTTCACCAAGCCTTTGGATAGCACGAGGTTTTCAGCTCTGCAGGGAGAGCTTGGGGTGGTTTGTCCTTATGGACTGTTGTGAGGGGGAGCTTTGGGCTTTATTGCTTTATCATATTTATTATGCTTCTGTTTCCTTACTATTGCATTGCATCTGCGGGTGCATTGGGTTTTAGTCCTTCTAGCATATGTTAGAGTGTATCTCTTGCTGAGTTGCTTAGACTTCTTGCTCTTATCTTATGCTTTCAAGATAGTGTTTCTTATCTCACTAGGTTGAGCTCACTCACTTCTTTTAGGTTCTAACGAGGTTGGGCCACTCTCGGGTAGACAGGGTACGTGTTTGCTCTCTAGTGTGTGCTTTTCTCGACAGCTGTTGTCCTGGAGTCATATGGGGTAGATAAGAGTTAGCCTGAGTCATTAATATTCTCTATCTTATCTATACTTTAAGGACTGCCTGTTTATCTTTCTTTGCCAGCTTCTCGTTTTTAGTACTTTGGTTCAGGGGGAGTTCAGTTGGGAGCTTCTGGAGCTTAATATTGACATAACTCAACTTGAACTAAAAGTTGCATCATATGTTGAGAGGGAGCTGGATTTTTATGCATGTCTTTCTGCATTGTAATATATCTTAATGGAGCCTTGATTATTATCCTCTCATGACATGTTTTCATTATATTACATCTTGCCATGATTTGTGCTCCATTGCTAATTTGATCATGACTTTATATGTGTAGTCAAGTCCTTGCTATGATAAGTTAATTAAACTTGCTTAATTTAAACTAAAACTTGTCATGTTAGCACTCGAGATTAGTCTTTCTTGAGCTATCCTTTTATGATCCATGCCATGTCAAATAGGCTGAGTTGAGCGTTGAAACTCTATTGAGCTTAGATTGAGCTGTTTTAGTCTCTTGATGATGCATAGATTAGTACAATCATTTCAAAAGCAAAAAGATCTCTTTTGTGCGAAAAAACTGATCTCACCAATTCTTTCTCATGAGACGGCTTGCCATTGCACTAGGCATGAACTCAGGGGGAGTTTTGGATGACCAAGATCATTTCCTTAAGCTTTTCGCTTGGAATGATCGCATAAGGCTTGAGATCTAGCACAAGACTAAACAAAAATCTGGTTGGACATGACCATAAGTTTCAAAAGAAAAATATGTCGTTTGTGCTCAATTTGCTTAAGTTACAACAGAACGAAGTACTTGAACCAATGTGTCATTTTTGAGCAAATAACACTCTATTTGGACTCAATTTTAGTTTCTTGGTTCCGCTTAGCTTATTGACATGGCCTGCATCATCCTTGGATATATCTAGCTAGACTTTGCTCATTGATGACTTAATTTGTTCACAAATTGCACTATAATTCAGACTGTCATCTCTTTGGTTTAGCTAGCATATACATATCTTGTCATGATCTAGATAGCATTCTATTGAGTTATGGCTTGATGTAATACATTATGGTTATTTTGGATAATTCTCATGGCTCTAAATGCTTAGAATAAACAAACTTCAACCATTTCATCCATCATCATGACTTATTCTCTCTTTTGCATTCTTGATGTGTTTACTGCCAAAAGGGGGAGAATAGATTGGAGAAAAAGTCTTTTGGGAATCTAGAGCTTGGAGAACAATTTACTCTTTCTTGAGTTGCTCTAATGATTCTTTCTGTCGATATGGTCATTAGCTTCATTCTTGTTCTTATGGACCATGTTAGACTCTTCAAACTCAACTTCATGCTTTTACGGGTTTGTCAATATACTCATCAAGGGAGATTGAGAGACCATGTGGAGGTCATCCGTTGTGTATGATGAGTAATTGACATCGGTTTACTGAAAAGTCGAGTTTGAATCGGTTGGTTCGGACCTAGACGTTGCGTGGCGTAACGGACTCGGTCGGACTTGGTCGAACCTAGTCAAATGGGTTTAGGTTGCATATTCTGATGACTCGACAGGTTTGATCTTTATTTACGCTTTCATGTATCGGCGGTGCTATTTGGCGTGTTTCTTGTCCGTGTGGTGCGGGGCGTCGAGGCGGAGTCGTGGCGAGACACGAGGTGACCGGACTAAGCGCGGTGGCGGCGAGGTCGAACGGTCGTGATGTGTCGAAGACGGCGTGGACTTGAGGTGGTTGCGGCGTGCGAGGCAAGGAGCGGAAGCTTCCGGAAGGTGCGGGGGGGCGGCGGAATTTCGCAAAGTCGCACAAGCGGAGGCGGCTCCGTTAGGGTTTAGCCGGCATAACGGGTTGGAGACCCGTTAGCCAAGGGCTATAAATAGAGGTGAGGGCTGCATACCCTTAGGACACTGAGAGCTCATTCATCCCTTTGTGTGGGTTGTGTTCCTCCCAAGAAGCATGTGAGGCTCTTGGTGTTCTTGAGGATTGATGGAGTGTATGTGAGTTCTTGTTTTAAGCATGTATGGAGATTTAGATAGTGTGAGATTGAGAGAGATGGTGAGAAATCCCTCCTTGTAATCTTGTATCTCTCCGTATCAATTTTCTTTATGAGAGATCTTGTGCCTTGAGTTGTTCTTGCATTTGAGTTTCTCTTGTCTCTTTGTACTTTGCTTCATTCTTCAGTTTTTCTATCCTGGCAAAGAAATTCTGCAGTTGGAGCCATGTAGGGGTGGAAACGGATCGGATACGGTCGAATAGTCTCAAATACGAATACGGATTTATGTTTTTAAAATGGATATGGATACAAATTCGAATATTCTCGAACACGAATACGAATCGAATGTCGTAACGAATACGAATTCGAATCGGATATATGCTTAATTCGGTCGAATATGAATATCCTCCTACGAATGTCGTAATCGACCGGTTTTTCCGATTAGCGGTTTTAAATTCAAATTTTAGCATTTAAAATTTCATCAACAAACAATAGTACATGCAGCCCATTACCGCTTGTATAACTCTCCATGTAGATTCGAACGGTTGCATCTCTGCCTCTCTGGAGAGATACATGTGAATGTCTCCCAACAAAACTTTCGCACAAGAAAAAACTGAATTTGCTATGGATGAATGAATCTATGGTTATAACTTATAACCTCCTTCAAGGGCCATCACTATCCTTCCTTGAGCAAACCCGAACAGCTGTACGAGGTTTTGCCTACAGATAAACATGCAATGATTTTTTTTGAAGTTGCTTTTGTATATGCTTTACATGATTAGCATAAGTGTTCATCTGCTCAGTTGAGAAGTCCAAAAAACATAGAGGAGATATTAAGTAACTGGAAGAAATAAAATGAAAAATCTTCTAACAGGTAATAGAAGAGCATGACAACAAAAAGAAATGACCGAAGCAAAAGGTACAGACATTACTGCCTTAAGAAACTTTGATACATTTAGTCAATTCCAGCTTATCAGAACTTTTTTGAAATGTCAGGCATGATCAATTTTTCTTTTAAGGACAGGAGAATGCAAGATAAGGTGAAAATCTAATTAAATGTCGTTTTCCACAAATGCATACCTTTGATAGTAGGTAGTAGCAGGGAATATCCATTTGGAGTGATGCAGCAACCACCAAGAGGATCACCCGGACCGATGCTTCCCAAAATATCGAGTAGAGGAAAAAATTCAAAACCGGTGAGCAGAAGATGATATGATCGTACATGAGATACACCAGAAGTTTAGCTTCTATTATCATGTAGTAGCAGACTAGCAGTTCAATACAACAAACAGTCAGAGAATTTTCCAAATTTCTTGATGAAGAACTCATTTATTATTTCACAACAAAATTAGGTATATAAGCTGCATCTACAAAATAAGGTTTATAAGTTTGTACCACTCCAAGCGATTGCTCGACTAGCCCATAGAATAAATATTGAGAAACTACATGTTGTCAGTATATATAAGCAGTTAACCTTCATGAAAATGTTGCGTTGATTTAATTAAATGTTTGGATTGAAGCCAAAAACTAGTAAGCTAATAGCATAAAAGTGTTTATTTTCCAGCTGTATACCTGCATCAAACCCAGCAGACACCAATATTATATCAGGATCAAATGCTTCAGCGACAGGAAGCAGTACATGGTCCCATGCAGCAATATAATCTGCATCACCACATTTCCCATGCTCCCAGGGCACATTAATGTTGTACCCTTTACTAGCTCCTTCCCAATGAAACAGTGAGATGCATCCCCTTCAGCAGGGTAGAAGCTTCCATAATCAAATCTACAGAAGAAACATTGGAACAATGGATAGTTAATTTAAGACTTCATTAACCTGGCCACAGGAAACATACGCTAAAATGAATAGTTCTCATCAGAGAACCGATTGATTATGTTGACTGCACCGCACTGCTCCATCTTTGCCACAGGACCAAAACAAAACAAGTAATCTTTACACTATGAAAAGATCAACAAAAATAGCACATGACCACAAACCAGCAAGCTTATCTGTATATGGCAAGTTACAAACTTACAGTCTGTATGTCCATCCTAAGCAATCACGTAGACTTAAACCCAAAGCAGTTAGAAAGGTATCTTACCTCAGGTATTACACTTCAGCAATAATATCAGAAACATGGACAGGGAAGAAATTTCATAATTGAGCTTCAGTAGGAGCAACAATATCACATAGATCAATTGCCCATGACACCAAATATCACATAGTCACATAGATCAATTGCTCATGACACCAAAAGAAGCAGGGCAGTAGATAAAAAGCAAATAAGTGAAAAAGAGCTCTAATTTCAAAGCTCACAAAATCAAACACATTTCAAAGCATCATGACAATTAGAACGAGCTCTAATTTTCTTCTACATCCATGTCATTACCATCCCCTGTAGCGTTGCTATAGCCATCTGTAACATAATAAATTAATAACCAATAGTTGAGCATGCAACATAATAAACTTTTATGATTTTGTCTGTAATTCTATATATGTATATATGATATATTCATATATACCTTCATCTTGTTCGACTTTGTCATTTATTTCTGAAATATCTAAATCTTCACGAATTGATGCTACCTCACTTTGATCTGAAATAAATGGACAAAGGTAAATTAGTACTGGTTCGGCCAAACACATAATACAAAATATAGAAGACTAGAAGTACATCCTTTGCATATTTTTATTTGTTTACTTTTTCTAGATGCTCTTATCCAATCCTTGGTGCAAATGAGGCCCTCAACAACTTCAGGGTCCAAACGACTACGGTATTTGTCAATAACTCTTCCTCCAGTACTAAAGGCAGATTCGGATGCAACTGTTGAGGCAGGAATAGCCAAAACATCCCTTGCAAGACGAGCAAGGACAGGATACTTCACACCCTGGGTCTTCCACCACGACAAAATGTCAAAGTGTTCATCTTTAGGCCATCTCAACAATGGCTCGCTGCAATATTTATCCATTTCAGATTGCTCTTGGTGTACTTCACAGATATCATTTAGAAAAGCATCCAATTTTCTCTTTTTTGGTTCATCATCAGGATCCACATAGTGGTGAGCTCTGCTAGGAGGATGCATAATGCTCATTGCAGTATTAGCATAAAGGGATGCATAAGAATCAAATAGTTCCTTAACAACCTTCCTAAATTCATCTATGTCCTTAATTCCAGAGTTGTCACACATCAATTCATAGTAAAATTCAACCACCTTCATCTTGTAGCGAGGATCTAAAAAGCATGCAACTGCTAGAGCAATATTGCTCATCTCCCAGTACTTATTAAATTTATCCTGCATAGCTTTTGCCATGGCAATAATAAATCCATCACTGCCTTTAGTCCACTCAATAAGTTGGATGTTAATTTCACAAAATTCAACAAAGAACAAGTTTGCAGTTGGATAGTAAGAGCTTGAGAGAAGCTTAGTAACATTAAGAAAGATCTTCAAGCACATGCATAACACACTCGCCTTTTCCCAATCTTCTCTAGAAGGAGCATGACGACTATACTTCTCTGGATACAACAATACAAGCCTTTGAAAAACTTTTTTATAGTGAAGGGCATCTGCTAACATTAAATAGGTTGAATTCCACCTAGTAGACACATCAAGAGCAAGACCCTTTTTTGTATATAATCCCAAATCTTCTGCTTGCTTTAGAAATATCTCCCATTGCATAGTAGAGCTCTTGGCAACTAGAACTGATGAGCGAATGTTATTTATAACACTTGAAATTGTGTTCACACCATCCCTTGCAACGAGATTAATAATATGAGCAGCACAACGCACATGAAAGAACTTGCCATGGCAAAGTAGAGAATCATGATTTTCAAGGGTAGAAATGACAGTTTTCACACAAACATCATTTGAAGACGCATTATCCAAGGTCAAAGCAAATAACTTATGCTCAATGTTCCATCCCGCCATTTTTGCCATAAATGCAGTGCTCAAATTTACCCCCGAATGTTTTCCCTCAAGATGCATGAAGTTTATATTTCGTTTCTGAATTTTCCAATCATCATCAATCCAATGACAAGTGACACATAGGTACCCCTTAGTTTGATTTGAAGTCCACATATCCATTGTGCAGCTAAATCGGCAGGTAAGAGAGGAAAATTGATGAAAAAGTTTTTGCTTCTCTTTCACAAAAATATCCAATATCCTTGTCTTAGTAGTCTTGCGGCATTTTATAGGAAATGTAGGGCACAATGATTTAATGAAGTCATTTGTGTATTCATGCTCAGAGAAGTTGAATGGATATTCATGCATGACAATAGCAAGATGATATTTATGTACACTAAGTTCCTCATCATACTTCCAAGCATCTAATTTGGCATCCCCTCCTAATTTTGTCACATTAAGTTGTGATTGCTCATTATGTTTTGCATTGTAATGATTCCATAGACGTGTCGTACCTTTGCTACTGTCAGCACAAAGAACAATCTTGCAATACTGACATTCTGCCATCTTTTTCTTGACAACCTTGTCACCCTCCCTCACATCAACAAAACTACGCGTGAAGTGATTCCAAATTTTTGATGTTAACCTCTTTCCCTTTCGTTCCTGGATTTTCTTGGCCACACCTTGTACTGTTCTACCACTACCAGAACCTGAACCACCCTCTGTCTCTGCTGCAAAATTCTCACTAACAATACTTTGAACCTTCCCATGCATGGAAGCGCCGCCACTTAAACTAGCATTCGCATTGTTATCGCTTCCAGTTGCAGATGCCATTTCTTGATCAGGCATTTACACAAGCAAATAAAGTATGTAAGAAATGACTATTGATGAGCATACAGCAGCAATGCAGCATGAACTTTACAAAATTGAATATCACTGGTTTACAAAATCAGCATTAGCATGGCTCTTGTAACATTAATGTAATTACATGCTAATCCTGTTAAAGACTCAACATATATGATCAAAACATGTATAGATCCAGATTTATAACATGCTGCCACCAGATTTATAAACATGTAATTGAATATGACAGTTGATATCCAAATTATTGAGCTCTAAAAACAATCTGTGAAACTCAAATTTTCAAACTATCATTAATAGAAACTTTCGGCCAGCAGAGGAAATAACCTCAAGTGATCATACAACTAATCTAGTATCATTCAGACAACTTGATAAACTTTTAGATTTGAACTTCATAGCTTTCACAAGATAAACAGCAAATCAATCTGACGAACCTTCTTATATTTGCACGACGAAGGTCCGGAGGTGGTGCTGGAGTTGACGGCGCGAGGGAGGAGGGTTCAGAGGGGCGGTGTGGCCAGCTCGATGCCCAGCTCGCCGGGCAGCTCGATGCGGAGGAGGCGCAGTTCCTTGAAGGAGCGGAGGACCTCAGAGGGCGAGTGGTGGGAGACGTCCCCCACGGGCGGGGGCGGCGAGGAGGGCGGGGCCGCGGAGCGCCGAGAGACGGAGGCCGTGGAGCGTCGAGAGACGGAGGCCGTGGAGCGTCGAGAGACGGAGGCCACGGAGCGCCGAGACAGAGGCCGCGGCGAGGCGAGGGAGAGGATCTGCTCGAGCGCCTGACGATGTCGCCGAGCACGAGACGCGCGATGTGCGCGAGCACGCCGCAACCCAGCGTGGGGCCCCGCCTCCAGCGGCGTGCGGGACCGCAGCCGCTGGCCGAGCTGGGGCGGGTCGTCAGCGGACGAAGCGGAGCGTCGGGCGGGGCGAGCACGAGGAGGGGATTGGGGATCCGAGTGACCGAGTGAGGAGGGCGGAGGAGGCGAGCTGCGACCGGAGGAGTGGCAGAGTGGGGATTGGGAATTTGGGATTAGGGTTGGAAGTGGGGAACCGACTACCGAGTGACTCACTCAGTGAGGCAGTGTCGCAGTGCAGTTGAGTGAGCCAGTGAATCCGAGTCATGACTTCCCGCTGCGCAGTCCCGCCGTCCCGCGTTGGCCCTTGGCGCGCGCTTTGGCGCCTTTTTCTCCACGGTGAATTGGCAAACTGGTATCCGATGGTAAATTGGTAATACGAATACGAATATGAATATTTTCGAATACGAATACGAATATTCTCGAATACGAATGCGGATATGAATATTCTCGAATACGAATACGAATACGAATGTTCTCGAATACGGATACGAATACGAATATTCTCGAATCTGAATCTGAATGTTCTCGAATCTGATCTGAATCGAATGTTCTCAAATACGGATCGAATATTGTCGAATCTGAATACGAATATTTTCGAATCTGGTTTTGCTTTCCATATTCATGTTTTCTCGGATACGAATATCGGATAAAACGAATTATCCGTTACCGTTTTCCACCCCTAGAGCCATGATTTGTCTTCTCCTGTTTTGATTGCTCTTTATTTTCCTTTGGCAAGTAGCACTTCTCATCTTTTGTGTTATTTTGTGTTTTGCTTGGTTTCCAGGAAGCTACCTCTGCGTGTGTACAGCATGGTGAAATATGCTGCAACAGCACGAGGCATTTTGGGTCTGTAGCATTTGATCCTTGAAGTGAGGAGAACAGCTGCTGCTTGGTCTTTGCCTTTCCTCCAGCAGCTAGCTGTTTTCGTTTCTTCTTTTAGTTCCTGGCTGCTTTAATCTGCAGAACTGCAGCCGAATGACTTTGCTTTCTTTGTTTTCAGTGGCTTTTCTTGAATCACTTCTCTTTAGTCAGTCTGTTGTCCGCGTGCTGCTATGTGCTGCTACTCTCACCGTTTTAGCCTTCTATTGGTAGTATACGGCTGGATCAGTTTGGGTTGATGTTCTAAGCTTTAGTTGGTTTCATTTTTTGTTGTTGTGCTGTTTTCAATCTTTTTGCATGCAGATCAAACAGCTTTATTTTCAGCTGAAATTTTTACTAATTACTCTTTGATTTATGCTGATTTTTTTAGTATCGCATGCGTTCCAGTTTTCAGCAGAATTAATTTTCATCTTTTTGAAAAATCAGTGTACGAGTTCTCGGGGGCGATTTTAAAGAGAACGACATTCACCCCCCTCTGTCTCCATTTCGGTCCTACAACCACCCATACCAATCCTTCGCTCCTCTCTACCTGCAAGCGCTCGTCCGGACTCAGTTGCTTGCCTGTGCGCACCTTCTGCGCTGCTCGCTACGATCATGGCGTGCTCGCTGCATGCTCTTCTGGAGCCACTGCTCGTTACGACCATACCCTCTACCTTGTCTCGTTTCTCTGCCGACTTGCTCGTTAGGTCTTCAGGCTTGCCTCCTGCTACCCATTGATGAATTCCTCCATGCTCTGGCTCCTTCAGACCGCTCTTCACACAAACCGGTCTACAAATTTTCAAAGGAATTTTGTACAACCGATTTGGAGACCTCTTTGCCTTCATCAACAAATCTCTGTTCTTGTCATACACTCGCAAGAACTCATCTTCCAGCACCACCTTACACCCTCTCTCCGTCATCTGCCCGAGACTTAGTATGTTGTTACATAGACTTGGTATATAATAAATTACTGTCAACAACTTATCTCCGTTCATGCATTATAGCATCATCGTCCCTTTGCCCTTTATCTCCACCGTGGAGCCGTCGCCAAACTTAACCTTGCCCCACACCTTCTTGTCGAGCTTGTGGAACATGGAGCGATCTCCCGTCATGTGGTTGTTGGCTCCATTATCCATGTGCCATTGATTTGTGTGATCATAGCTTCCTTCCTTTATGCGTAGTTTTGGAACCACGTTCTCCTCATTTAGCTCCACCATGACCGACTCCTTTTCAACATATGAGGAGAGAAGTACTAGCTCTCCGTCATCTTCTTCTTCATCTTTGGCAAGGTTCACTTCCCCGTTCTTCTTCTTGCTCTTGCAATCTAAAGCAAAGTGCCCAAATTCGTTACAGTTGAAGAACTTTTTATTGCTGTGGCATTTTATCGTGTAGTTCCCGTATTCGGCACATTCAAAGCATTTGACATGTGACGTATCATGGGATCTCTCATTACCACCTTGCCTAGCCTTGTCTCTACGGCCACCCCTAACGCCTCGACCGCTCTGGCCACCACGACGCGCCACCTCCCGCTATTGTATGATGAGCCATGACTGTCTCTCAGATCTCCCCTTACTAGTAATGCCTGCTCGTTGTGAGATCCTTACTCCTTGCGTGACTGAAACCCCTTCAGTAACTCCTCATGCGCCTTGAGAGATCCGATGATCTCCTCTATCTTCTTCTTGTCCAGATCGGGGGAGTACATACGTGTTGTGACAACAGGTATGTACTTCTCTGGAAGCATGTGCAGATACTTCTTTACCGCCACAGATTCCTCCATCTTGTTGCCAAGAGAGTTAATCTGATTGTACAACGAATTCAGCTTGCCGGCAAACTCATCCACCGACTGAGTCTCTTCCATCTTCAGATTCTCAAACTTTCTTTGCAAATTCTGGAGCCGCACCTCCTTGACATGATCAACTCGTTCGTGCATCGTCTGAAGCACCTCCCACACTTCCCGTGCCATCTCCTTGCCGATGAGCTGATGCATCATCGCATCTGGCACCGCCTAGTAGATGAGGGCCAAAGCTATATGATCTACCTTATCGTCCACCTCCTTGTCCTTCCCCTTCGGATCGACTGCGCCCGACTCCCTGGGCGCGCATGTTTGCCTTCATCTTCATTGCCCACACCAGGTAATTGTTGATCGTTAGGAGAGGGTACTGGAGAGCGAATACCCACCCTGAACCTTTGCCTTGTCACCCATACTCTGATACCACTTGTTATAGCCCTTAACGACTTCTCCAGGATCTTTACGGCCACGTTTAAAGCGCTACGACCACCTCCTGCAGCCGTATGTCCATGTTGAAGAGGCTACGACCACCTCCTAAGTCGTTACGACTGCTTTGCTGGTTCTCCGGCCACGCTGACAATCGTTACGACCACGTTACGACCTCTCTGATCACTCCTCACTGCTCCAACCACGTAGTCATAAACTTCAGTTGAAGTTATGACCACGTTTACCGCCTCTGCGCTGCACTTCCTTCGACCACGGTCGATCACCGTAGTCGTAGCTCCTTACGACCACACAGTGATTCTGTTGATCGCTGTGGTTGTAACGACTTACAACCATGTCTCCTCTCTGTGGTCGTAACGAATTACGACCACGTCTTCTCGCTGTGGTGGTATCGACTTACGACCACGTCTTCAACTCAGTGACCGTGGTCGTAACTCCTTTACGACCACGTCTGTGAACACAATGAACTCGATAAACTTCTAGAGCCAAACCGCTCTTCTCTTCTCTTAATTTCTTTCTCTCGATCACACCGATCGCCTTGGCCTCTCTCGCCCTTCTCGCCTCTCTTTTTCACCGTACCCTCTCGGTTATATAGATATGCCTTTTATACCCTGCTCAAAGACTCCGAACTCGACTATGACTATGAAATAGACTCGAACTTGATTATGACTGTGAAACGGACTTGCATACGACCATGACCTGAACTCATATACGACCATGACGTGGACTCGTATACGACCACGGCTAAACTTGTACATGACTTCGACCACTCGTACTGGACCAAGTCTACAACCATGACTGGAAAAACAAGATTACAACTCTAACACATATGATACTCGCCGTGGTCTCGTTAGCGAGGCGAGCGCCTTCTTGTGATTTGAAGCCACACTGTTGGAAATGTGGGCAATATTTTAATTCCAAGTTTTAGTAGGAGACAAATACAATACACTAGTGATGCAAAACTCACAACTAACGTGAGCTACTCAACATACTTCAGATTATACTCAATAAAACACGGTAACTAAATCGAACATGCGCATCGAGCGACTTACTTGTTGATGCGAGGTAAAACAGAAGCTTGCGAGCTTGACGCAAGCGTAGATGATGCGGTGATGCGGTCAGCGAGATCTGCTGCCGAAACCTTATTGTCGCCCGTGCGGTACTCTGCGGCAGCGGTTCGGAATAGCCGCTCCCCTCCTTCCAGTGCAGCGGGAAGAAAGGTCGGCGTGGTTCGAGACGACGCGAGTACCACGACACAAAATTGCGGGGAGAAAGGAAAAGGAGGTGCAATTCTATCTCTTCTCCGGGCGTCTCGAGGCCCTTTTAAGCGCTGCGGTTATTCACTAGTAGCTTTGCGTTTTAAGCAATTATGCATCGGTAATCGATGAATTAAGCGATGTAAATTCCTTGTAATCGCCTTATTCAAGCGTTTGAATCTCATTCAAGCAGAGTAATGTATGGTTCGGCAAAAATAGAGATGGACTTGGTGCGCCAAGTGGCGCGCCACGTCACGGCGCGATCGCGTCGCAAGTCACAAGTCACGCGATTTTCCGCGAAAATCTGGCGTATCTGACAGCGTGCGCAAGCGCGCGTGTGTGACTACACAGAACCCTCCACATACCATCTCTATCCATATTCAAGGAGTGGAGAGGACTCCACCTTATAAATTGGTTTTCCTCTCTTTTCCTTAGCAATATGGTACTAAACAAAGCATGCTTTGGAATTAAGGAAATGGGCCATTAAATGGGCCACATCCTAACAATCCCCCACCAATTCCAAAGCAAGAAGTAAACAGATGATAAAGATATTGTCTGCGATCTTGTTAATATACTAGTCTTTTAGTGTAAGTCCGTGCGGGTTGAACTTACACCTAGAATGACAAGATTCATCTTCTCACGGTGATGAATGGACTATGCCTTGAATTCCAGACTTTTCGTGATCGATTTCACTTGAAATTTCAACTAGTACTAGGTTGTCAAGAACCACGCCTAAGCGGAGCATTATATGGTCATGCTCCTTATCTCGCTCATGAGCTTTCTAGAGAATGCCCGCTCTCGTGAGCTGCGACCACAGTTAAGCTCAAGTAGGTGTATTCTTTCTAGGTATCCTGCGGCTAATACCTTTTCCTCATTTGGACAACGAAATACATTAAGGCTTTATGCCAACCTTCCTAGCGATCGAAAGTACATTGTTTATTAGGACATGGGTAAAATAAATATGTACTCTCTTGTTACAACATCAATTTGTTTTCCCATTGCCTACGTCACGGGATCTCCGATCAAGAAGGTATGGGTTACCATTGTGATGTAACTTAAATGGGCCTCATACCCATGTCCATAGATGCAACAAATCGCTTTCGTGCTAACCCCTTTGTAAAAGATGCGCGATTTTTCTCGGTGTGAATATAATTCACAGCAATCACTCCGGAGTTTCTCGGTTTTGGACGATTTAAGCCTCGCTTCACATGTCTAGAGGACTTCATATTATCTTTTGTACTTGTGACTTTGGCCAACACTTTGTTTGATTATCACGGTACATCGAGTTGCGGTATTGGTTTCTCAACCAATGGCAAGTCAATAAAGCTCTCTCGACCATTCGGCCTCAGCGTGGTGTGTCAAGTGCTACAAGTTACGCTTCCATGGTTGACCTCGTCAATATGGTGCATTTG
Source organism: Bonia amplexicaulis (assembly GCA_036346245.1). Taxonomy (NCBI): domain Eukaryota; kingdom Viridiplantae; phylum Streptophyta; class Magnoliopsida; order Poales; family Poaceae; genus Bonia; species Bonia amplexicaulis. Next base: position 10,881,275 of record CM070750.1, read on the forward strand.
CAAGACCTCCATGAAGCTGCGACACCGACTAAAGTGAATACATAACCACTTGTAGCTTTGATCTCATCC